>JBAMHZ010103545.1:0-16369 GCA_037177395.1 Alpinia galanga | reverse complement strand
ACTATGAGGACTAAGGCCCAAAGTGGACAATATCATATCATTGTGGAGATATGTGAATCTTATAGGCACTAACAATTAGTATCAGAGTCAATGGTCCATGTCGAACCATGAGCCTCGAACGAAGAAAGTGGAGGCTCTCATGTCCGGATCAAGAGAATCAGACACCACACAGGAAGTTCAGTTGAATCAAGAGGATCGGACAACTGACAGAAAGTCCAGCTGGGTCAGAAGGACTAGACAAATAGTAGAAAAACCTGGTGGATTGAGGATCAAACATCAAGCAAGAAGAAGTCCTTTGAGGACGAATAGACTTGATGGGGAACCCAATGTGGTCCTTCATTAGAGGGGGAATTGCTGGGAATATTGAGAGTACAATCAAAGTCCTAAAGTATAGCCAACAACCTAGCATGAAGATCTCAGAGTTAAATTCTAAAAGAAAAGGACTGCACTCAAAGGATTTGAGATAGGCTCAGACTCTTGAGGCAGGCACTACAAATACAAGATATTGAAGAACTAGAGTCTGAAGTTCAGTAGGTAGCAATCATCACAATAAACTCATCTATATGACTCAACCCTGGGTCTTAATCTAACCTGCACAGCTCATATAAACCTGAAGCATCACTCAGTTATATCCCACAGTGATCAGCATATGTGGCACAAAAAATGAGAAAATCAAGATTAGCAAAGACTACCTCAGGCTAAGCTGCATATAAACTGTCTTAATCAATTCAATATGAGCTACCAAAAATCTTGAAAGCACAGTCACCTTTTCTTGTCAACTTGATGGACTAAAGAAAATCCCAACTATCAGTGTCCAATTTGGATAATTATGGTTATTGATTTGATTCAACCAAGAACTTAAAATACCAGATAACCTAAGAAATAAGAACAATTACCCACTTTTATTATTTTGTACTACATGAAATGTGCACTAACTCCACCAATCAGTAAGCTTTGTCCATGCAATAGTGGATTGGTCAAAAGTCATCAATTCTGTGCATTGTGCTATGCAGGTCTCTATCTTGCTATAAATAAAAAAGGTCGCAGGGGCTTGTGTTCACATGGACTTGGAATAGTTTCTTGTTTTGGTAGATTGGTGAGGCAGTGAACAGTCATAAAACAGTTTTGTTATCCTAAGGACTAAGGCCAACTAGAAACCCTAGGATATTCTTGTTGTACAGACAAGGCTTCAACGAAAAATGACTAGTGACATTTTCATCATTCACACTTTACGACACCCTTAGCAATGCAGACAACAAAAAAAAAAAAGTGACATATCACACAGCATGGTTCTGCATCAACAGAAAAACTAACTAAACAGAAAAGCTGAAGAATGACCTCTTACCAATCTTTTTCCTTTGTGCGGACGAAACTCCAGATTGTATTAAACAATCAATTTGATTCATCAACGTAGTTGAAGCACTAAAGCCAGAAATCACAAGTCAAAAGATGTAAAAATGATAAAACTGATTATGAGTTAGTTTCAACTTGAGATATTTACATTAGTTTCTAAAGCAAAGTGAAGCTATATAAATTTATAACTTGCTATATACTGGCTAGCAATGGATAGAAAGCAGAAGAGTTCACCAGCACCTATAACTAGGAATTCATGTGTCCATTGGTTGAAAAGCAACTTACAAGGCACACAATTATCTATTGGTCAATCAATGTAGAAGACAAACAAAGTGCTAACTACAAACATCAAATTGATAGTAGGAAAGGGCAAGTTGGTCAATGGGAATTAGTCACAAGTCACAACATCCTTATTTGATCACAGAGTTAAGCTTGCAGATTTTTGTTCGAATACAAGCATAAGCATAAGAAAGCAATATAAATAGAAAATTTAGCCAATAAAGAATATGCGCAAGCAGTGGCTACCTTCAAAGCAACATATGTACAAAGAGCTGGTAAAGCCATCAAATTAGCATCTTTGATCCAAAAAGCAGCACACAAAACAATTTCTTTCTGGATATATTTGTTACCATATACTAAACAAATGTCAAGTTTTATGAGGGGATGAACTAACAACTGTGAACCATGAAAAAACAGTTACAAACATGCAACCTTCTAACATATAGATGTATGAAAAATAAAATAAAATTTGTGATCAAAATTCACCATTTTTGTTTTGGAAATTTGAACAGATCAAATATTACAATGTCAGATAAAGGTCAGAAATCTATAATTTAACAAAAGAAAATTGTTTGGTATACAGTAATTAGTTTGTCTAATTTTGATAAGGCATGCATACTCATACCTCCTGTCTTTATGAAAAGATAAATATGCTAGAAGTAATTCAATGCATAGCCATTAACTATTCTATCTAACCTTATAAAAGAATTAATTGATATAGCCATGCACGTTCTAGTCACTTGATAATCTACATGACATTCGTATTTAACAGAAAATTCAAGTTTATTAATATTTGAATTGCAAATAGTCTCTTTCCTACTCAGGGTTTGGATCTTGAAGTTGAGATTCAGATAGATATTCTGAATCAAAACTTTGAAATGTAGAGTATGTCCACCCCAGTGAAATTGACTTTTTAAAAGCTGTTATTATACCTTTGTGCTGTAAAATTCCAAAAACAATTAATAGGTAAGATGCTACAGTTAAAGTTGGAAAAAATATTTTTAAAAAAAGCCAAAAGCAAGAAAACACTAAAGATCAGGTTGATATTTTGCTACAAATAAAGTTATGGCATGGGCCTCCGCTGTTTGCAGCAGGTTAACTGACTTGCAATAATTTGGTTAATGTCTTAATTATTTTGGTAAACCAAACAAGTGAAGGAGTGTTGTCCTAACAGTAGAACAAGATGAATTTATAAAGAAAGAAACATGAGAAAAGTTATAGCAAGAAAAGAACTAGTATAATTGAGAAATAATTACTGAGAAAACAAATAGCAATTTTTTCCAAATCTATATGTATCTAGAAATTAGATGATCAGTCACAAATATCAAAATAATAAAAAATCAAGGAAACATGTCTAGAGTCTAGAAATCTTCACCATCACTTTCCAACACTAACCAAATATGTGCACCAATAGTGAAGAAGAAGAATAACAACCAATCAGCAAATGAGAGTCAGCCTACTAGAAGCACAAAAGGGAGAATCCTCAAACACCAGGCAACACAAGTAACTTTTACGTAGTATCACATAAAATATCTTTTCAAGTTTGTAAACATTTGATAATTCAGTTGTTTCATTTGTATCATCAATCAAAAAGTGAAAAGAAAATTTTGCATCCGGCATCATGTGTTCTTCCACAATTAAAAAGTAGGTCATTTGGATTTAAAGTCAAATGTCTGATTTTCTCTACATTGAGAATTCTGAACTTCCGATCAGGATACTTGATGGATGATTTCAGGACACAAATTCCAATAAATGGACCAAGAATAAATAATTTGTAGCGAGTAAATAGTTATTAAAATGGAAAAAAAAAATCCCTTCTCTATATCTATCGTATACACTCCCAACTATTCCATCACTACTTGTGTTAACACTAACACACTACAAGACATGTGAAAATATTTTTTTTCAAATATCTAATAAAAATAACTTGAGCATAAGGAAAATTCGGCAAGTCAATTCTTATGGTTCTTTATCCGTAAACTAGATGAAGCAATTGGACTGAATACTAAAAGACATAACGTTTACATGGAAATGAAATTGTTAAACTCATTTCGTAAGCATTATTTCTTTTCATCATTCAAAAATTATGTCACCAATAATGCATATTTGAAGAACTAGGCTTACTACACTTACAAGTTACTACGTGAAGCAACCATTATTATTGACAATGTCAAAAAAACATCTACTCAAGATGTGAGCCAAAATAGAATTTATTAAATTTTGTATTACCTGATTTCACTCTCACATAAATCTTTAGCATCACAGTACAAGTTTTTCAACCTGCCTAGAACGGCGTCTCCAGATTTTTCAACTATCTCAGGATCTAAATATATTAAAGAAGAAACACGAAAAGCATTAGTAATAATCTGAGATAATAGGGGGAAGGATTATAAAGAAACTAACAACTTACGGAGCCCTTAGCCAAACAAAAAATGTTAGTATTTTGAGGGTTCAATGTAAATCCCATCGTCTTTCCTCCTTTTAACGTCATTTCAATCTCAACAATAAAATTGGGACATATTTTGATATTTTTCAATAGAAAACATCCTTCCAAATAAAATAAACTAAAAGGCAAAGAGTGAATAATTGTGAATGTGATGACTTCTTAACTCTTGTCAGTTGCAGCTGGCAAGATATATCCCCGAATTGAAATTTTTAAAGCATCAGTTAGCAGATTGATATATTTTGCAGTTCATGCTAAAAAAATTTATTTGTTTGTTTCGTCAATTCCGAAACAATTTGCACTCTTTCCCACAGAAACAAAAAGAAAGTGAATAACAAGCTGTGAAATGCACTCACACAAGATCGAAGACTCTCTCCCATTCAGAAATCCCTTCACAGACCACACGCCAAAAAGACGAAGCAGAGCGAGCAGTTTAGGAAGAACAAAATTGTCCCGTTGTTGCAGTTGGGAAATAGAGTGAGGAGAGAAAGGGGCACTTACTGGCCTGCAGCTTCTTGTGGATCTTATTTATCTCCTGAAACACCTTTTCCTGCTCATCGCGCAACTGATCGAGCTCCTTGCACTTCTCTAGCATCGCGTTGACCTCAACGCCCGACATCGCCCTCCACTCCCGGGCAGGGTCGGAACCGCGACGATGGTTCGGAAACGCGACGACCGCAAGGAGCTCGAGAAATCGGAATTCGCCGAAGCGCAGAGAAACGAACGTTCGGGTTCGATTTGGGCCCGTGGCACAGTGTGACAAACCGCACGCAGGAATGTGTTATATAGCGATCGCAAGAGAACGAGAGAGAGAGAGAGAGAGAGATGCAGTTGTCCGCAGAGACCGAGAGCTGTGTCGTCAAGGAGTACGTTCCACCGATTTCGTCTGGATCCCACCCCATTTCTCCGCGCTCATTCTACGTCATTCAGTTTAACGAGTTCTGAACGGTGGATCCACATGTAGCCTGTCTAAGAAAAGGCAGTCGATTGTAAGTTTTCCATTATTAGTTGTTTTTTCTTCTGTGCGAGAGCATTTCGATTGCTAGTTAAGGCTTGCGGCTTTTGTTAATGCGGAGGAGGATCCAAACTGAACTGCAAGAGGATCCGATTTGTTAGGCATATAAAATGCAATTTCTTTAAAGGGCTACCTGACAATTATATTCTTGGTCAAAAATAAATAAATAAAATGACCATTTTTTTAAACATGAAAGGGTAATTTTTTTATATTTATAATTAGTAGGGAAATTGGGAAAAATCTTAAATGCTCTTGAACTTGTCAAAATAGGCTCATTTAGTTGTTTTAATCTAAATTCTAAATTCTAAATTAAAAATATAATTTAAAAAAAAAATAGATGGAAAAGTGATATAAATTTAATAAGTTTCCAAATAAATTATTTTTTATAAAATAAAAGAATTAAATATTTGATAATTTTTAGTTAAATTTATCTGTTTTTTTTTGGTCGAAATTGATTGTTTTAATTAAAATTATTATTTTCTTCTTAAGTATTATATTTGAATAAATAAATGTACTCTAAGATATCATTAGAATTTTATTTATACTTTTTATAGTGAATTCTAAGATATTATTAGAGTTTACCGATATTTTATAGTGACTAAACAACTCAAAAATAATTATGTATCAATTTTGATCATTTCTTTTTAAATTTAAAAAAATAAATGTAATTTAGGACATCATAAAAGACCATTTAAACTTTCAAAATGACTCAAAAAAAATATTACAGAATCATCTTCTTCTCATTTTTAAACAATCTAAGAATTCATTGAGATTCATTTATATGTTTAAAGTGACCTAATGACTCAAAAATAATCACATAATTATTTTGATCAATGTATTACAGATTATTTTATCCTCAAGTTTTGAATTTCAAGAGATACATGCATTCCAGGACAAAATTAAATTTCACTTCTTTATATGTGTGTGTATATATATATATATTCACTATGAATTTAAAAAAAAATACATTCTTATGTTTTTTTAAATATATATATATAATGCATATATATAAGCAATGTGGATCACTTTGGACTGCCATTTTGTTGCCAACTATGCTTTTAATCTAGATGGCAATTCACCAATGAATTCAATCAAAGTATTATCTCCTTTTCCAATTTATTCAATCACAAGGTATCATCTTACTACAAGGAAGTCTTAATTTTTTTCTTCACATTTATAATTTTTTTCTCTATCCATTTATTAGTCTCAAATAAATTATTCAAAACTATTTAAAGTAAGATATGTAATTTTGATTCTTTATACTTCTATATACGATAAGCACTCTCACATATTTTATTATTAAACTAAATAAAATGTAAATGATAAGTTATATAATGCGTGTTTTATATTTATAATCATTTAATTTTTAAAATATAAAATCAATTTGCCAAATTTTAGTTTGATTTATTTTTAAATAGTAAAATCTAAATTCATTAGAGATTTTTAGTTTATTCTTTTAGAATGTATAATTATTAATTTGAGAAAGTTATAATTTAATTGTTAGATTTTATATTTTAACCTTTCATTTTTAGTACAAATTATTTGATCAAATTAACTTTATTTTGAGGCTGTGCTTCAACTATTTTTTTTATATTTATTTATTAGTATTAGTGTCCGAGCCTGCAATCCAACTAATTCGAGTGATCGGTAATATTCTATGGATCTCCTGCGAGAACTCCATCAGCCACCAGCGAGAACTCCATCAGCCACCAAAGATACATAGGGAAGTACTCACAATTCAACAGTGAAGTCAAACACCGTGGTCACACCATCCTTGTGTAAGGTTTATCCATCGTACTTCACTTGAGTTAAACTTCCTATTCAAAGCCATCTGTCCAAGTTTTTCAAAATTCAAAGTTGAACATGTTTATCAAACTGCGACAGTCTATGAGATGCTCTGCTTTGCTATTGCACTGTGCCTTTAGGGGCAGAGCTTCAACAACTCTTGGTATGGACCGGGATCACCTTTGCCATGTAAAACCATGTTCAATTTCCATTGATTATCATCGATTGGAACTCGTTGAGTAGGACTCCATGTCGTGACCATTGAAAAACAATTGGTAAAAAAATGTTGTCTCCTCAAATATGCTCCGCGAAAGAATCTCTCCCATAGATAGAATATCGACGTTAGTTTATTGTGTTCTTAGATGCTACATGATCTTTTGGAAGAGCCAAAAGCGAATTATTGTGGCTATGCCTCTTCTTATCTACGAGTGTATCTCGCTAAATTCAGTAATGCTCCCAGTGAGCTAACGAAGCTATATTGTGATAAGCAAGTTGTCATGCCTTTCGATAGAGAATAAAGCACAATGAGGCTATGCCACTATCTAACAAAAAAGAGATCATCGCCTCTTCTATTAGTCGGAGGTTTTGTTGACTAAGCCTTTAAGCGAGGTCTTATGAATCAGGAAACCCAAACGATGAGCATTCTTATCCTTTTCGCGTTCTAACTGAAACTAAAAGTTCAGTCCATTCTACAGGCGAAATTAAGTTATTGACTTTCAGATGGAAACAAATACTTTCTGGTCAAAAGTGGAACACAGTGCTTGATTTGTGAGTATATCCTCCTCAAAGGATGAGGATCTAGATGAATACTAATGCCTCTGATACAAAAGTAAGGTTATACTCCTAACTATTTCAGTTCAGCCAGAGATCTTATTCCTCCGTTGAACTCAATACTAGGTTATATTTATCGAGAGGTCGACAATAATCAGATCTCTTAAGCTATTACTATTATGCCATAATATTGGGGTTTACTGACCAATTTTGCATCTGAACTCAATCTTAGAATCTGAAACAAGCAACAAATGCGTATGGAGAATTCAACCAAATCATGTATTCGATCAATATAGTTTACAGAGAATATGAGGTTAGCTGACAGAAAGAAGGCATGAATTAAATGATTCAGACTGAAAACTTAATCCCGGAAATAAGAATTATGTAAATGTCACTCATTCTAGGCCTACAAAAATGAGATATTATATCACATACCGAGAAGAAAGAAATGGACAATCTCCGAGGATACTTACAATGAACTGGTCTCAGTGAGCAGGGTGGATGAAACTACAATCGCATCAAAAGTACTGTCGCTGAAGGGTAGTGGCATGAGAAGCACAGTGCTCGCATGGTGTTTTGCAAAACTCATCCACTTGCAAGAAAGAAATCTCCATTTTGAGTCTACACTTTGCAGCTATCAATAGTAAGGGCTGGGAATTCACCTAGCCGCGTTCTCGTTTGCAGTTTCCTGGAAGAAGGTATCTGAATTTCTTAACATTCTGAATTAGATATCCTGGAAGATTGACGGCAGAATATGAACTAGGAATGGGTCCCAACTTGGCAATGATCTTCTGGAAAGTGTGTTCCTCCGGCAGCATGTTGAAAAGGTCTGCTCCACTGCATATGACACCTTGAATTCTTGCAGGATTCAAGTAATGGGTGAACCTAACACGATCAACATGGCTGTATGCTTTCATTTTGAAAATGAATTCACTAATGTGCCGGAAGCAGAAGCTGCAATGCCACCCTGAATCAGCTAACAAATCGTCGGACTGGCGGAAATGAGCATATCTGGTCTTCCCAGTTCTGTATCGGTGAACTGAAGCCCTCCAGCTATCATCATCGAGGTAGAACTCAAAAGAGTAGAGGTAGTTACGGAGCTGGAGATGAAGATTCTCCGGTATCTCGTCGCACCACCTGAGTAGGTTGATTGTGTGACCACTAGGGATCTCATCCACATCGGACATGATCAACAAGTCATCATCAGTGATGCCGGCAATCCTGATAAGCTGATCCAATGCAACTCGCTGGTAGGACTCTTCCACAAAAGGATTCTCTCCTTTCACAAACCTTCCCCCAACAGTTCCATAGGTCAGCCGCGACTCTATGAACTTGAAACGGTGGCGATTCTTTGCGAAAACAAGGGGCTTCCTCAAGCCAGTGAATGTTGAATCGGACTCAAGAAGAATAAACTCTGACACATACGGGCTAAGCTCGTTCCACCTGACTTCAAGCATGTCGAGTTCATTGCTAAACAAGACGGCATCAAAGACGCGCCTCGGAATTTCCCGAATGCCCCAACCATGGAGCTTGCACAGGTTCTCCATCGAGACATTCTCGTGATAGTAATGAGGTATCATCCGGAAGGGTTTCGGAGGGGCTTCCCACAGCGGACGAAGGAAGTAGGTGATCTTCTGGCCCTGGGCATAGATGATGAATATGAAAATGGGGACACCGACCAGGAGAAGCAACAATGCCTTGAGATCGAAGGCGCGGAGCGCGCATCTCAGCCGCGACATGCTCAGAGCTGCTTTTGAAGCCTGCATTAAAGCGCAAACTTAAAGAGTCAATGAAAAATATGCACGCGATAAAAGAATCTTACAGCTACAATGGCGCTACAGAACCCTAAAGTTGTGAAATTTGTCAATTGGATGAACTGGACTCTAGAAGCTAGAGCAGCATGCCAGTCTAGGGTTTTCAAGTTGCATAGAAGATCGAATGCCATACGATTACAAGGCGGAAAAACCCCAATTGAGGAAAGAAAAAAAGAGGAAAATTCAGATCTACGAAATCTAGAGACGAGAAAAGACTATTACCCCTCCGCAGACATTCCCGCAGATAATATCCGTCTTCTTGGAGCAATAAGGGCAGCCTGCCTCTGGCATCTGAAAGCTAACCCCAAACGAAAAAGAGCAAATTTTTGCTCACAGAAATTCGCGTTTCTATCCGAAATAGACTAGAACAAGAGCGCTAATCAATTCGATCGCCTGCTGGCTGCCGCCTCAATGCTATCCTCCTCCTCTCTTTCTCCGCCTCTAACTTCGTCTTCTCCCAAAGCTTCCAAACCCTTAAAGGAGCTCCTCTTTCTCTGCAGGCAAGTTATTCAAGGAAAGAACCAAGAGGGGAGGGGGGTTCTTATACGGAGGAGGAAGAAGAGTCGCGTCCGGAATTGGAATTGAGGCGGCGACGATGAGATCCAGGCTTGGTCGGCTGTCGATGTGGCGATGGAAGGAAGAGTGCGGCGGAGCGCAGCGCGTTAATAGAGAGGGGGCGGAGTCCATGCTTGACTGCTTCGAAGATCGCAACGCGTTTTCTTCTCCATTGTTTGTGTATCTATCTACCTGTCCGTTGACAAGTTTTGTGCGGGACTTGGTCTTTTCATAATCGGAAGCCGCATTATGCATCATTTTGCTAAAAATGAAACTCAACTTTAATTTAAAATAATTGATAAAATATCATAAATTTTACATGTTCTAATAAATTTTTTCATGATATTAAATTTATATAAAATTAGCATTATGTCGATTTAGATGCCATCCATTCATCTCCTTCGTAGAAGATCCCTCTATGTAGGTCATTTGAGCTTGATCTAGAATTGTGTTCCACATAGGAGATATGACTCTTGTTAAGCTCCTTCTCGATCCTCTAGTTGAGCACTCGAATGAAAATACTCATGTAATAAGAATTTGATTTTCATACTGTGTATATGTTTATTAGCAATGTTCACACCACTCATGATATTAAATTGTCCGTCTAAATTTAACTATATTTTTTGAATTTATTTTGATGACGAATGTAAAGTTTCTATGGCATTGAATTAATCATTTTTAAAATTAATTGAATAGTAAAATTTGAATATCTTGAATATCAAAATTATAAATAAAAAAATAAACAAACAAAGACATTTATTTTTGGAGTATTGCTTTTGACATTGTCAGCCATCGACTAGTTAAGGTGTACTCACTTGGTGAGTGTCAAAATTGATTGATGTTGTTGGTCTTATAAGTGTATCAAGTAGTCAAAACTCATGTGATGCCTTCGATCTCATTAGGATTTACTTTCAGCTAGTCGTAGATGTGCTCCTTCTCACTAATGTTTACTTGGTTGAATCTTACTTACCATAACTAATCATTCGGTCCATTAATTTTACCAACTCAATTAATGCAAAAAAAAAAATGATAACATTCACCTTGAACACTTTTCAATGTCAATCTTAAGTGAGAGAATTTCAATTTTAAGGACTATCTTAGTTGGTAAATGCACAAGAATAATTCTTAAGTGAGTAGGGCTCAATTCCGAAAGAGATCATAACTCTAAGCCATCAATTGATCTTCTCCTTTATACTTATCATATTTGAGTTTCTAATTTATTCTCTCCTTAGTAAAGGTAGCTAAAGGGGACTGTTAACGTGATGATTTCATATTTTTTTCAAATAAAATAATTTCTTTTTCTCCGTGAGCATGTATCCATCGAGATCATGATTATTTGCAAATTTGTGGGCACGAGTTAATTTCACCAACTCAAGTGTCACGTCAAAGAAGGTTGGGTGTGATTAATCAAATTGATAATGCATAAAGTGACTCCGAATCATAAATTCAAGCCTTAAAACCTAATTTGAAATCGTGTACATATAATAATAATAATATTATAATGAGTAGATATTGACGTAATTGTTTTTGTTTTTGTTTTTGTTTTTGCTTCTAGCTTTTGTAAGAAAAAGTAAAATAAAATAATGAACTTAATAAGATTGTACATATTCTTTCAATTAGTTAATTAATTAATGTAAGACAATGCTTCAAGATTTTTTTTTCATTGAATGACTGAATGCATTAATCTTTTAATAAAGTTAAAAATTAATGGAGTAGGACTTAAATTTTTTTTATATACTTAATTTATAAAAAATTTAAATAATTCACACTGAAATAGCCAGCTACTGATATAAATCTTTATTTCGCATCGACAATTAATAAGAAACAATACGCAGTTAAAAGCATCACATGCCTTTTGTATTCCAGTGACTTTAAATCGTAAAGAGTGAAAGTCAATTTTCGATCAATTCTCACAGATCGATCAACCAAGCAAGTCAAGTGTGTCAAATAGGCTAGACCTATTCAGCAGGCTATGCAAGTTAGTCAAGTTTGGCAAGCCATGAACAGAGCGGTTGAATGGATTAATTAATTGATTGGGTGAACCGATCAAACAAAATGACTCTCCATTGTGTATGAGGCTTTAGTCCCGCAGTAGTAGTTTCAAAGCTTAATGTTTAGTTTATATTATTTCACAACCATATATGTTATAAACTAATGCATGAAGAGAGACTTTCTTTCACGTATGCGCCCGCAAAGGGGTGCATATATCCCCAGGGCCCAAATTGCACTAAACTCAGGTGATTCGTGTGCGAATGCGACCTGCAACATCGAATGTCGGATTGGTCAGGGTAAAATTTGCCCAAGCGGACATTTTGTCATCTGAATTATTTTTACTCAAGTGTAACGGATGCATTAATAGTGATTAATGAGAATTCTTTACTCATTCGAAATGTTTGATATTTCACTGCAGCGAGTAAAAGTCATTTAATGGCTTTTATTCGGCTAGCCTTGAGGAGGACTCCTAAACCCTATAAAAAAAGTCTTGGTCTTGAGCAAAAGAGTAGCGACAACCATCCACCTACGTGCCCCTACCCTTCTTTCCTTTTGTTTGTCAAGTGTTCTTCCACTCAGGTGCATTTTAGTTCGCCGCAACTACCAGTGCTTAGTAGAGATCATGGTTTCGCCGTTGTATCCTGGGAAACGGACGTCCCGTACTTACCTCGAAGCACCGCAGAGGTGGGATGAATCTGTTTTAAGAAATTTGCGTTTAGCGTAGACCTCGGCTCTTCAGTTTCTAAATAATCTATTGTTTAGAAACATTGCTCCTAAGGGCAGCTCGGCTTCGCAGCTTAGCTCGGCACTCAGCAATTCGATTGGCAACTAGCTCGACACTTGGCAACCCAGCTCAGCATTCGACAATCCAGCTTGGCACTCGGCAGCCCAGCTCGGCATTCGATAGTCCAGTTCGGCACTCAGCAGCCCAGCTCAGCACTCGATAGTGTGGCTCGGCATTCGATAGTCTGGCTCAACACTCGGCAGTCCAGCTTGGCACTCAACAGTTTGGGTCAAAAGCCTAGCTTGACACTCGGCACTCGATAGTTTGACAGCTTAGCTCGACAGTCTGACTGGGTACTCGGTTGCTTGACACTCGGCAGCTCAGCTCGACAGCCCAGCTCGGCATAGCAGCTCAGTAGCTTTGACTTAGCAGCTCTACTCGATAGCTTTAACTCAGCAGCTCAGGTCAAGTCATTCAACAATTATCTCCTTGACTCAGAAGGAGATAACTTATCCAAAATACATGCCAAGTAAATCGGAAGATTGATCAAACCCAATTAGTTGATATATATGTGTGTGTGTATCCTAATTGACATATTTGTATTCTGGCCTCACACTTATTTTTTTCTCCCGAACGATCGAAGCTAGGTTTTCTACTCGGTGCGTGATCACTCGTCGTCCTCACAAGGAGCTGCTGGCCCTCGTCTATCCTCGGCCTTTGTATCCTTTCTGCCAACCTCGCTGCTGCAATCCACACCTTCTCTACCTTGATTCGTGCCCCTCTCTGCTCTCAATCGCATTCCGCACCAATGCTTTTCGTAGCCTATCTCCCCGTCGCATATTCCTCTGCCTCGGTGCCTTCTTCTTCCCTTATATGCCCAACAATGTTGATTGAGCTACAGTAACTGTCACGCCCCGAGAGTATACTTTACCCGTCAATCGGGCGGTATCCACTTGTGACAATATAAGATACAACACTGATACGATGCCCACATAGCTGGTAACAAATCTAAGACACAAATATATATGTATAAAACAGTGAAAAACATCACAACATATCAAACCCAACCTAGTGCGTGTTGACACGACTTTAACCCGATAAGAAAACAAAATCAACTATATGATAACCAACGACATAAATGCCCAAAACTCAATTCATACAACATATCACAAAATACAAAATACAAAACACAAGGAATACAAATCCACGAATCTCGATGTGAGGTGGGACCGGCTGGCAGGATCTCCAAGCAGCGTCAGGTATGTAACATATCTTCTACCTGCTAGTTAGCGGGAAAGAAAAATGGCAGGGTCTAGGTGGTGAGTACAGATACTCAGTGGGTATAAGAAAGATAGTGCATGAACTAAATACGTAAAGAGTTTTAAGGATATACAGTCTCATAAGCATAATCAAATGTTTAACAGTATAAAATATAACTGAAGTACAATAATAAACATGAGCATAATCTAACATGGTCTCACCAATATGACATCAGTAATCAAAATACATGAATGTCCAATCCAATCCTGCTCGTAATCTCATGAGCCACATATAACCAAATGAATATCATATGCAATGTCATGTGTATAAATATCACCCAAATGCAACAATCATAACTCAATCATGTGCAGTAAATCATAAGCATGTACAAAAATAAATCCATTGTGTCGACGTACAGCCAAAGCGTATGATGCGTATGCATGGTCACTATCTAACACTTCGCTATCACGACCCCGGTGTGGCCTGGGTGGACGATGACATGACAACTGCACCCACTCCAGCTATCTAGAGCTAAGTGGGCAGTGTATAATAGCTATCTAGATATATACCATGGGGTCTCTGCTGCTCTCAACTCCAGCTACCACTATCTCTGAGTGGTCGAGTTAGGCACGACAGGACAAGCTGCAAACACCTTCTCCACCACTACGCCGAGTGGTCGGGTGAGCAGATACGGCTGACGACTCTCTCGACCCCAAGGGAGACATAGTCGAACAACATGCATATGACATGATGTCATGATGAATCATAAATAATCAAGCATAATAATATGCAACAGTAATGTATCCATAAACTAACATGCGAGTCATATACATGGTATAGCACATAACAGGTGAAACTAATACTAAACATAGCATGGATATCAGAAGAGACTGTAATGACATCAATATAGATTTAGCTTTAAGTTCAAGCAGATAAAAAACAACTCAAGTTTAAATAGGAGTAGAGTCAAGGTATCCTAATCCAAAACACATAACAATTCATGCACCAAGGTCAAGAATCTAAAGAGCAGAGATAAAACTACCCACCTGATATGTAGATCGTGTTAATTGTCTTTACATCCAAGAATACTACCTCGAATCAAAGTCCACTGCTCACGATGGTTGGTGATGGCGCTGCTGGTGCAGCTAGTGGAGATGGGTGAAGTGGCAACAATCAGCTGTGGACAGGCACATGACAATGGCGCTGTCGTTAGCCGCGGGGCATCCAGCGTTGTGTCTGGGCAACTGCGGCGATTAAAAGGTGGCTGGGACTGGAGGCGAGTGGAGGAGGGTGGATGGTCCTTTTTCCCTTGGCTCAACGGCGGTCGGTGGCCGGCTGTGGGCGCAGGAAACAGAGAAGAAGGAAAAGAGAAAGTGAAAGAAGAGAATGGCTGCTGGCAGCTATCGCCGGCGTCGCGTCTGCGTGGCGGAGGCGCCGCAGCGTTGCTGGTGCAGCAAGAGACGAAAGAAGGAGAGAAGAGGGGTAAGGAGATGTGGGTCGGATCGGGAAGAAGCGCAGGCAGCACGGTGGGGATGAATTTTGCGGCGGAAGAGAGGGGAAGAAGAGGACCACGACGGGAGCTAGGGCACGGGAGAGGGGAAGCGCGTCGGGGGTTTTTGAGAATAGGAAAAACAAAAAAACAAAAAGAAACGGCGGGAAAATTAATCCTAGGTTTAATTAAATTAACTTAGGATTAGATTAATTCAATTATTAATTAATCATATATATATAGAAATCTTAAGAGATTTATTAAATTACTTAATTAACAAACTTCTATATCTCTAAATTTGATTTTCTTTAATCATAATGCTTCATTTAATTTGCGTATATAATATCAGAAATCTCACAGAGGTTATAATTAATGGTTCTTACTCCTAATCAATCCTCCTAATCCTCAATTCAAAACAACAACAGGATTAAACCAGTTACCTGGGATGAATCGGAGGCTGCGAGCTGGTGTCGTCGCAATTGAATGGTTGCGATGACCAGGGGTTGACCGGAGCAGAGCCGCGGGCTGCTACATTGGAGACGATGGCCTTGGAGCAGCCGGCATCGCACGTGTGGCTGCTACAGTGGCGCACCAACGGAAGAGGGACGGCGACGATGAAAGCTGATAGGTCAGCCGGCGTGCGATTAGAATCGAGGAAGGGCGGCGGCACGATCGGAGTAAGAAGCGGCCAGCGATGAGCTCAACAGTGCGCTCCTCGTGGATGCGAGTGGCTTCCCGATGGTTATACCAGTAACATCAGCGTCGGAGCTCGAGAATCCGGATCGGCGGCGCGCGATGGAGGTAGAAATGACCGGCGATCGTGAGGAGGAAGAGAGGTCGACGAGGTGAGGAAGAAAAGAGGGTGAGGCGGAAATGGGGCGGGATATAC
>JBAMHZ010103231.1:0-16375 GCA_037177395.1 Alpinia galanga | reverse complement strand
AACCCGTTTTAACCCTGGCTATTGTTTTTTTTTCCCTTTTCCTTTCAATTTTTTTAATATAAAATTAATAATGCGTTAGGTCGTCCACTGCAGTTGATTAATTAAAGCAACATTTTAATCACAATCTTACTTCGGCTATTATTAAAGTTACATGAAATAATCCGAATTATTATTTTTTATAAAATTAAATTTAGATTAACTCCTCCAATGGCTTTTATCACATCGTACAATTCAGAAAATCAAATATTTGAAGGGTTGGTTGCTGTGGTATCTAGGATTCACTGATAAAGGCTATTTGATGGCTCTTTTTTTGTACTATATGTTCTCTTAAATATTAATTATTTTTCCAAATACTATTTATTCTCTTGAGTATTATTGATTTTTTTGAACGCTATCTGGTCTTCCGAGTATCACTAGTTCTCCCAAATACTATTGAGTTCTAAAATACTATTAATTTTTCTGAGCACTATATGGTCTCTTGAGTATCATTGGTCATATGAGTATTATTAGTTTTTTCAAACACTGTCTGGTTTTTCAAGTATCCATTATTCCAAGTACTATTGGTTGACCTGGGTCCTCCCATTCTATCCATTCTCATATGGGCACTATGGGGAAAGATATACATCTTGAGTTTCGCTCTAATTCTCCCAAGAGCTTAATGTATATCACGTATGTGACAATCTATCTGAATATTGGTCTCCTCAATGTATAGCAAAGGAGCATATATAATAGATGAGGATTTCGTGTAATGGTTATCCCCTAACAACCCTCCAAGGAATATGACATGTGAATAGACCTGATCGGTAAAGTGGTATTGAACTATTATATAAGACCCATGGAAGTAAAAGGAGGGTTCTTTCTCTATTCTATATGTAGAGATATCTTTTCTTCTCTGAGTTTTCTCCACTTGTTATTCATTCTCTACTATATTCTCCTTTTCTTCGGTAAACACTGACTTAAGCGCTAGAAGGGTCACACTAATAAAACCGATCCACCTCTAATATTCCCTTCATTTGCAAATCGGGATCCAAGATGACACTCCTAAAGGCCGACTTAGTTTCCTCTCCCAAGGCAAGAGAAAAAAAGAATTTTGAATGTGCTAAAAAGAGACCCCATCTGATTGAAGGTATGTTGTCCAAATTCAAGTAAAATGCATGTGGTTGAGTCCCCCGAGTGTTGAGTGTTGTCCGAGCCTAAATGGAACTATCACCGTGTTGCCCAAGTACTTGGTCACTCGTCTGTAGAGTGCTACTCAAATTCAATGGGTTGACTAAGTGCCGAGTGTTGTTCAAGCTTGAATAAAACTACCGTTGAGTCGCTTGAGTGCTCGGATGCTTCAGTGCTAAGAGTTTCGAGCATGTCAGCTATCAAGAGCTTGTGACTAATTGCCCAAATTTTGAGTGATGCTAAGTGGTCAGGAGCTAAGTCTAGGTGTACAGGAGGAGAAACTAAGTGTTGAGGAGTGGAGACCGATTGATTTAAAAATTAGGCTGAGTGCTTGAGAGCAGAGTCCAAATGCTCTAGCGGAGAAGTTGAGTGCTGAGGAGTGGAGGCCGATTGGTTGAGAAATTAAACTGAGTGCTCGGGAGTCGAGATTGAGTGCTCAAAAAATAACACTAAGTTCGAGCAACTGAGTTTGAAATAGAAATTATAGAGGTGTATATTCAACACTGTTTTTTTTAAAAAGATTCGTCCTCTTTGACGGTGTTTTAAAATTTTGATGGATATCTAGTTTTCAAGACACAATGACAAACTATATATTTAACCAAGTACATATTGTCCATGATGAATTGGATTTATACCCAAACGATATCATAGAAGAGCTGTCGAACAAATTGTTTAGTAGAGAGGAGGAGAACAGAGAAACAAAGGTAGATAGAAAGCTCATCTATTTTGTCAGCTTCTTTGCTTGAAGTTGTAGCATTCTTATATAGGGCTTCGACTCTCTGTATTAAATAACCAAGTAATAATATCTATTCACTATCTACGAATGCTCGAGTTGTAACCCCAATAGCCGACTATCAATAGTTAATCATTTCGTCCAGACAATTAAGAATTTGCCATTAACATTCGACCATTTCAAATTGAACATTAATGTGTCCGTTATACGATTGAGTAGTGATACCGCTATATTTTTATTATTATTTTCCAGTCAAAGGTCAATATATAGGAGAAAAAGTCATTGGGTCAAGATGTTGAGGTGGTTCAATCAGAAAGGAAGAGCGCTAAGCTAATTGAGAGTAGCCTACCTAAGAAAATAATCACCGGGCCAAGTTGAACCGATTCAACTTTAAAAAAAGCAGACTGAGCTGAATAAAAACAGCTCAGAGTAAATAGAATTATCGAGTTGAATGAAAACAACTTGGGGTAAGTAGAATTACCGAGCTGAATAGAAACAACTCGGAGTAAATTAAATTACCGAGTTAAATATAAATAGCTCGGGGTAAATAGAATTACCAAGCTGAATAGAAACAGCCTGGGGTAAATATAATTGTCGAGCTGATGCGAAATGGTGTAGGAAACACCGAGTCCGTTAGAAACAACTCAACATAAGAAGGAAAATTATTAATACCACATAAAATGGCTCAGCTAGAGGAAGTGATTGCTGAGCTGATAGAAAATACCTCAGTAAAGTATAAAACGGTTTAGCTAAGTAAAGGAGATACATCTAATTAAAAAAAAAAGCTCAGAAAGCATAGGGCTCATATAGAATGGTTCAACAAGGTGGGAAAACTCTCGTCTTCTATAGAAGGAACTACATAAAAGATTTTTTTTCTATAAGCGATTAAAATTCACACCTCAGGACTACTAAAGGGTCAAAAGAACTACTATATGTGTATTGTGATATCTAAATGAAGACTCTCCACATCATCATTAGAAAATGTTTTTTAAGGAATATTTATCTAACAACCTAACAAATACATTGTGACATACCACTTGTCATTCTCACAATGATCTCAACACAAAAGGTTCCCTGTCAGTTATAGTTATAGCAGAAGGTTGTGGGGAGCAAAAGGGAATAAAGAAAGATATTATGTGGTAGCTATAAAAGAGAGGAAGGAGTAAGGGGAAAAAAGGGTCGTCATTTTCATTTCATTATTGTTATTGTTCTACTGCGTGATTCTTCTTCTGATCTCTTTCTTCTTCCACAAACAAACTCTAATTTAGGTATCGGAGGATCATTAGTTAGCTAGGAAATTGATAGCTGTCTGATCTACTATTAACTTTGACAGGGAAAAAATTAAAGATTTTTACTATTGTAATTTGAAGAGAATTCATTTTTATTTTATTTTTGAAAAGTAAAAATCTAAACGACATCAAATAGTAAGAAAAAAAAATGATTCAGATAACAAAATAAAAATTAATTCACTTGGATACATTTTGTCTAAAACGATCACATTCCACGTGCATAGATTTGGACCAGGAATTTACATCCCAACGAGTGTACTTGTGAAAAATAGCTTTTGATTATACGTATTCACAACTTTCGTCGTCTCATCGGCACGATTCAATATAAATCAATATTCTTCGTGCCATAAAATTATTAAAATGGGATTAAAATTTCATTCACATACAATCGATTTCCATCCATTTTTCCATTAGCTTTCCGACACATTTAACGCTTTATATTTCTTTTGGAAATTTCAGGTTATTCTTTGAATAATTGTCATAGACGAAACCCACTGAGGTGGAACTTGGAAGGATATATATAATCTCCGTTCATCGTTTGGAGGTTCCAGTTCCACGGACGGAGGACGAGGACTTGAAATGGCGTCTCGGTGCAGCGAAAGAAAAGTTGGCAGTGCTGAAAACTGCCGTCTTGTCATCGTCTTCATTGGGAGACGAAATCAATTTATTCTACTGAGTCAACGGCTCGCCTACTTTGCAGCCTCCAGCAAGTCACTGGAAGGCTGCACCGACAAGCCAACCTTCCCTGAGACCAGTAGCCGTCGCATGAGGCCGCGTAGCATTGGTGGAATTTTTTTTTCTTCTGATGTCTATTCTTGGCAGCTAGCGTTTTTTTCTCTCTCTAAGATATAAAAAAAAATGCATCATATTTTTAATATAATTCTTGTATTTTCATCTACCGGTCCAAAATATTTATTAAAAAAAATTTGTTTGAATGAGTAGGAGCTGAGGAAGAACAGTACCACTGAGCATTGCAGGCATATGATTGAAATATGGGGCACAGGTGCAGGGCTCTCCTACGGCTACTAGACCTTGCGGTGCTCAACGACGGGGCGTCCGAGCGTGGGATCGAGGGTCGGTCTATTGGTCGGGAGGGCAGGACAGAGCGGAATAAGGAGGTTAGTTGGAACAGACCGGAACAAGGAGGTTAGTTGGTTGGTTAGTTAATAAGATGGTCGCGCACACCATGTAACGCGCATCGCGACGCAAGATTGCAGCACTGCAGGCGAAGCAGGCAGGTGGGCATGATAACAACGTGCGGCGCACGGAAGGAGGGCGAGCGCTTGCGTTGTCGGCTTCCTGCCAGTTGCCCCCACGGGTGCACAGGGGTTTGTTGGAGAAGGAAAGGGGGCAGGTGTACTCTTAAATGGGCCGACAAAGCCCATATCACCCGCTCTCCATCTCTCAGTCTTCTCTAGCAGCTTTTAAATAGGCCGAGGAGGGGGCGAGGAAGAGGAGCAAGAAGAAGAGGAGGCCGGTGGAAGACTGGAAGTCATTTTCCTGACATGGAGGAGTACGACAAATTCATCATGCGTATGAACACTCCTCGGTAAGAGTGAGAATGTTTTCTTCATTTTGCTCTGTTTTGGAGTAGGGCGCTGGCTTGCTGAATTCAGGGCGGCGCAGGGTGGTGGTGGACAATGCGGTGTGCGCCACCACGACGGTGGTGAAGGTTGACAGCGCTCGGGATCGTGGCGTCCTTTTGGAGGCCCTCCGTGTGCTCGCCGATCTCGATCTCGTTGTCGGGAAAGCCTACATCTCCTCCGACGGCTGCTGGTTCATGAACGTCTTCCACGTCACCGATCGCGACGGTCGCAAGCTCACCGACCGCGCCCTGGCCTCCAAACTGGAGCTCTCCCTTTGCGCTGATGCCGAGGATAACGGCAAAGATGTCCCAGACGAGGTAGCTGGAGGCGAGAAACGTGGCGCCACCGAGCTGGAGCTCACGGGCGACGACCGCCCGGGGCTCCTCTCCGAGATTTTCGCTGTGCTTCGCGATGCCGAATGCGACGTCGTGGCGGCCAAGGTGTGGACGCACAACGGCCGCGTCGCTTGCCTTATTTCTGTGGTCTTCGGAAGCGCCAACGACCCGCACCGCATCGTGGCGCGGCTACGGAGCGTGCTGATAGGCGACCACGGTGAGAGGGTCACCGCCGGCGTGGGACCTCCTTCGACGGCTCAGTCCGATCGCAGGATGCACCAGCTGATGTTCGATGACCTCGACTACGAGCGCGCCGGCTGCCGGGTCAAAACGTCGTTGCTGGTCTCTGTGCAGAACTGGGTAGACCGCGGGTACTCCGTCGTCAACGTCGACTGCCGTGATCGACCGAAGCTTCTCTTCGACGTGGTCTGCACGCTGATCGACATGGAGTACGTCGTCTTCCACGGAACCGTCGACACCGACGGCATTCTAGCTCACCAAGTAAAATCTCTGGCTCCAAGATTCAATTTTGCATCAAAATTTGGCGTAAAATCGTTCATATTGTTCTGAATCCGTGAATTAATTAGGAATTTTACCTGAGGCATTTGGACGGCACTCCGATCAGTTCGGAAGCAGAGCGGCAGCGAGTGGTTCAATGTCTACAAGCCGCCATCGAGCGCAGAGCACCAGAGGTACACTTTCCACTCTACCAGTATCATCCCAATCCAAAATCAAATTCTGAGCTGCAATTTGCCCCCTTTTCACACCGCAGGGAGCGATGTTAGAGCTGCGGACTGCGGATCGCAAGGGCTTACTGGCGGACTTGACGCAAACCCTACGCGAACACGGACTGTCGGTGACGAGGGCGGAAGTTAGCACCAAAGCCGGAGTAGCCACGAACTCGTTCTACGTCGCCGACCCGTCCGGCCGCGCCATAAGCCAGAGGACCGTCGACGCCATCACGGAGAAGATCAGCGTCGACAGCCTCGAATTGAGCGCCGAGCGCGGCCCATGCTCGCTTCGCAAGTGGTCGCGGGCCGAGGAGGAGACAGCGTCGAACGTCGGCGGCGGCGGAGTCGGATTCTTCCACTTGGGCAGCATCGTGAAGCGGAATCTCTTCAACTTGGGCCTGATTAGGTCCTGCACCTAGTGGCGCTCCAAACGGGTCTGGTTGGACCGGACCGGACCGGACTTGACTTAGAAAAGATGCATGCACACAATACACAAAGGAGATGTCGACTGGGTTTGGTGAACAATGTGGTGGTTGAGGAGGAACTTTTGGTGCCAGCTATTGCCATTGCCAATGCTGCATCTAACTGCTTGACACGAATTATTTATGCGTGTAATATTATTGTACAGAACAGAGACTAATGCATGGTTCAATGACCTGTTCTTTTACTGGTAGACGTTGGGCGAGTGATGATGTTTCACCGCAGAGAAAAAACAAAGGTCACTTGATTTGCAAGCCAAACGGACAAGGCAGGAAGATGCATTGCATGACTGCGATAGATTGCAATCACATACCGAACATGCTTCCCTGGGCCAATCAATATCCGCGTCTACGGATGAGACATCAATGTTTTCAAACACGGAACCGAGTGAACAGCCACGGGCGCGTTTCTGGAGTGGCATCTAAATCTTTTGTACCAAAATTCGATTCAGTGCAGATTTGATTATCGATCGATCCAAATCCAGATTTGATTAACGATACTTTTTTGAACTAGCTATACAGACATGATCTCGAACTGACTGTTAAAATAAGTCCTAAAAATCAATCACGAGTGGTTGATTGTGAAATTTTATGTATTATATTTTGGATTAATAAAAAACATCATTATGTATTTATTATATTGAGACTAAATATAATAATATTTTAAAGTGGTAAATTTTGTTCTATGAGATATCAATTGTTTGTATTGATTGTGAGAAACCATGAATATGTAAATACCACTCTCAAGTATCCCTAGTCAAGTATTAACATATACGGGCAATGTTAATGCATTGAGACTAGCATGTAGGTTACCTGATGATTGATCTCACAAGTCATGGATATGAGATATCAAGTTAACACATGAGTATATATTAGAGAATATATGCTGGATAGACCCACCATGAGATTGTTATATGAGTGTCATAAACATTTTCATAATGACTATTAGTGTAAATAGTCCTCTGACCTGAAGTTACCATAGTTCCTTACATAATGAGTTGTATACTTTAGTATTAATAAATGTCACCTGTAACAAGGTTGATTATAAAGTTGCTCACTGGGTATACAATAAGTTATGCAGAGGGATATAAGTGATGTAGATGGAATTTGTCCCTTCTATATAACGGAAGTGATGTCTATGGGCCCCTTGATTAAGTAAGATTACTAAAATGCATGATCATGCTTAAATAAGTTAATATAAAATATTAGACTTATTTGGTTAAGTTAGTTTACTTAGAGATCAAGAAACATATAGATTGATTTGAGGATGACATGATCTATGCCTCGTAAGTTAATTTAGATGTCATTGACAAAAGAGCTGAGTTACACAATGAAATAATCACAGACAGGTTAAGTCGAATTCATGATATTCTCGTTACTTGGGTAGCAATGATGTATTATTATATGCTGCTCGTTGTTCATGTCTTTAGAATGAGATTTTAAAGTCACTGTCATCGTTACGAGAACCTATTGGGTCACACACAGAGAGCGTATTGGTTTTGGAGTTTGATTCATTTTAGTGTGACTAAAATATCCTTGGGTGAAAGTCTTTAATCTAAAATTGTTTTGGATCTTAAGACCTAATGGATTAATGGTTAATCCAATATGTTTTAGGTTTGGTAGATTAATGGTTTAATCTATTTTCGGTGTAACTCTTATTTATATGAACCAAGCCAAAATTTAACCAACCGAAAAACAATTAGACCAGATTAGAGTAAACCATAATGATTAGGGTTTGTCTCATACCTATATATATGATATCTAGCACTACCATATGCATTATTTGAAACCTTAAAGACTCTAGCCGCCACCTATAGAGAGCAGCACTTGTAAGATGAGTGGTGAAGCTATTTTTGAGCGTGCAGCAGTGTCAGGGCGTGTGTGGATACCATAGAGGCGCGAGCATCCTGGTCGCGCTCTTGCAATTGGATTCGTGATATCACTGAAGAGGTTTCACGCATCAAAGGTAAACCTCTGAATCAAAAATGCCTTAATATGAATCTGTATGGATCCTTAGAAGGGTTTTCTTCGTTTCTGTTCCACTGCAATTTGACTCGTTTTGTGCCGAAAACCCTAACAACCATTATCTCACAACGGCTTTCCAATGACACAATCCACATTAGATAAGTGAAACCAGTCGACTGCTCATGACCATCAATCGACTGCTCTACCACAATAGTTGAATGTCCAACTTTCTGTGGACTAGCCATCTTATTCTAGTCGATTGGTTATCCACACTAGTTAATTGATCACAACTAGTTCACTGTTTGAGCTCCATTTACCTGAGCACCATCACTAGTCGATTCAAACTTAACAGACCATCAATGTGATTCTTTCATGTTTGCAACTCTCCTTAGCTTAGACATGAGCCTTCAAGCAACTTCCATCAGTCTCACGCCTCATTGTGCTAGCCTTCAAGTGCTTCCATCAACCTAGTCATGCTAAGCGCCAAAAGGCCATGCCTCCAGGACTTTCCTGTAGCTTCGACCTCAACCTTCAAGTCACTTCCATCAGCCTCATGCCTCTTTGCGCTAGCCTTCAAATGCTTCCATTGGCCTAGCCATGCTATGCACTAAGAGCCACGTTTTTAGACTTTCTCTTGTAAAGTCCTCATACTTGGACTTTTATTGCCAAAACTTAATTCTTGGACTTTATCTTGCCAAATATTCATACTTGGACTTTCTCTTTACTAATTCCATGTTGAACTTCTCCTTTACTAACTCAATATTGGACTTCTCTTTTGCCAAGTTATACTTGGACTTTTCTTGCTAACTTCATGTTAAACTTTCCTTGCCAAGTCAACATACTTGGACTTCTCTAATTGCCAAGTCAACAAGCTTTGACTTTGCCAATAATCTCCATAAGACATATATGGTCAAACTATATTGTCAAACGTATGTTGACCAACCATATATTATCAAACATACATTGTCAAATATTAAAACTCAACTCGAGCCCAACTCGAGTTTGGTCAATCATGACCTGGGCCGATTGCACCAACACACTAGTTTAACTACAATTTAGTGGTTATTTAACCATGATTTCACAGTCAATTTAATATTTCATGCATGTCTGTTTTATTAACTTAAATCTGGTCCAATAATTATCAAATATTTATAATTTTTACTAATACCTATTTTTTAAAATAAAATAAAAATTATATTACATTTAAGATACAATACCGTAATGCATATTATTTGTAGATAATATTATTTTGATATATGAGACATGTGAAAGTGTAAATATTAAATTAGAATATTATTGGAAAATATAAAAAGTGAAAAGTTTTAAGCCTAGTAGAGTAAAGACAAAATATATATAATTTAAGTTTAAAAATATTAGATATAAGATGACGAATTGTTTGTAGAGTTAGCCTTGAGCCAAGGCTATTGGGGCCCCGCTCAGGGCCAATTTTTTTTAACCCTAATTAGGGCCTAATATTTCCATTTTTTTAAATAGTGCATATTTGAAAAATAAAATTGGAATATATTTTATAATTTCGCGTAGGGCCCTTAAACAAGAATGACTGACTCTAGTTGTTTGGAACTGAGAGCTTTAAATATTTAAGATCATTTTTACAGAATGATGAAGGAATTAAGAGAGATATTTCACATGAAATACAAGTAGGATAATTGAAATGGTGGAGAGCATCGAGTGTTTTATGTGATCGTAAAATACCTCTAAAATTTAAAGGGAAGTTCTATAAAATGACGATTAGACCTGAGTTGAATGTTAGACTACGACTTGAACACATGAGCATAAGATGGGAGTTACAGAGATGAGGATGTTAAGATAGATATGTGGACATACGAGGATGAACAAAATAAGAAATGAGAATATTAGAGAAAAAATCAGAGTTATATCTATTGAGAGAAAACTCTGAAAGATACATTTAAGGTGAAATAAATATGTACTTAAACAACCAATAAATTCTTCAGTTAGGCGATGTAAAACTATAACAAATACACACATTAAACGTGGAAGAGGAAAACTAAAAAAGACTTGATTAGAAAAATAAAACAAGATAAAATATATTTAAGTATAGATGATATAATAGGAGATAGAGCCCAATGATGTAGAAAGATCCATATAGCCGATCCCACCTAGTAGGATAAGACTTATTGTTATTGTTGTATTTTTTATTCACTATTTCCTTATATGCCTTCTTTGGTTTTGGAAAAACCTTTTGCATTATTCATGTATTTATGCCCAAAGAAATAAAGCACTCAAAAACTGAGTTTTCTCCCTACAATTCATTCTTGTTTCAAAGATGAATTTCTTTGACTCCTCAATAAAGGTAACTGACGTGGAGACCTGAATAAAATCAGGTGATGCAACATTCCTATCATGCAAGTTCTTAAAACATTATAAGAGATTGGTTTTACGTGAGATAGTTACCCTTCCTGCTATGTCAATTTTTATATAAATTCTGAGTAAGTTTGATGATTCTACTTTGGTGCTCCATCATTTGTTCCATATTTCATTTCGATATTTTTTATTCACTATTTCCTTATATGCCTTCTTAGGTTTAGGAAAAACCTTTTGTATTATTCATGTATTTATGCCCAAAGGAATGAAGCACTCAAAAACTGAGTATTCTCCCTACAATTCGCTCTTGTTTCAGAGATGATTTTCTTTGACTCCTCTATAAAGGTGACTGACGTGGAGACCCGAATAAATCTGAATCAGGAGAATACTGATCACCATAAACAATAAATTTAAGCACGAATATAAAAGAGTGTTTTGTGCAAAAAATAAAGGATCACATAAACAAATGAAAAAAAAAAATTATACCTGTGAATTTCTGGAGACCCAGTACATATCACCATCGAAGTCACTATTTGCCATCTCATCAGCTAAAGACCGTGGGCCTCTAGTAGGGAAGAAAATAGCATATTTAGAATCTCCCACAAAGGACTCAAGTTCCTTAATGTACCTTGCTGAAAGAACATGTATGTCACCAAAATGCAAACCCGGATGCTTATAAACAAGGACTTCCCCAGAAATTTGTCCATTCTCACTGTGCATAAGATGTCATTATAAAATTTATAATTTAGAACATTAAAATAAAGAACATACACGCTAGATATGATAAATTGAAGATTTAATGTAGGTATGAAGAAATTGGAAAACACATACAGAACAACACAAACTTCTTTAGGTTTCAGCAAATCAGTTGGGTCTGCAGTCCCCATTAGATAATAACAATCTGTCACAGGAAGCTTTCCTGCCTTCAGACCCTTCCTTTCTTCTTTCATCAGAACCGAAAGACGAAATTGCATATATGGCTCATCAAGTGGAATCCCACAAAGTATCATCCGCGACACCAGAAAATCATCCATATCCCCATACTTAAGTGAAACTGAAAAGAAAACACAGTAGGAATGTTAATGGCTCCTTGCAAAAGAAGCTATGAATTGAACTGCAAGAAGCCCTATCATCGTCTAAGGGTATCTGGGAAGTGGAATTGAATGATCGAATATGATAGAATATGTTATGCTACAATGGTAAAATAAATGCAATAAAACAAAGTACTTGGGCTAAGATTTCATTAAGATCTAAAGATACCTCTGATTGCAGCTAGTTTGGTGTACCTAGCATTTTGAGCATCATCTAAAGCATTTTTCAGAAGTTCCAAAAAGTACTCGTTAGGTACTCCTCCATAGTGAAGCAGTGCAATCAAGTATCTTGATAAGCATGTCCGCTTTGGTCGATTGCTGAAATATTGAGGAAATAGCACATGGATCAAAGACTATATAAATGGAATATTAGCTACACTATGCCATATGATATTAGGTGAAAAAACAATCTTCATTAGATAACAACACATACTGTCTTCCCACAATAAGATGTCATGTTATACGCCTATGAACTCTGTTTCTCAGACACAAAGACCAGCATCTCACACAGGTATGGATCCTACTGTTGGATATGAACATTTCTAATATTTTTTACACGTGACCAATAGGAGCATCGAGTGTCCACTAAAAACTTTGTTGTAAACATGCATATTTGGGAAGCTAAATGAAGAATCCAAATATTAGTGATGTAGTTAAGAATTTAATTTATTAAAAGTTATCTAAATTATTAATTTTTATAATTAATTAGAATTTTTAGAAAAAAGTTGTTTAGTTTTTTTTAGAAAAATTTGTTAGATTTTTATTAGAAAAATTAGAATTTTCTATTATTTTATAAAGAATAGGTTGTATCCTCAAACTATAAAAGGGTTAAAATCCCATGTATTTTTCATGTTTTGAATTAATAAAATTTTTAATTTCCTTTCTCTGAGTGAGAATTTATAAACTTTTCTCTGGGTGAAATTGTATTCTTTGTTTGCTCTGTTGTGTTGCATCAAATGGTATTAGAGTCGAATTTCTAATTTTTTTCCCAATCATACTTTTCCTCCACCATTGTCATCCCATTTCCATCATATTTTCATTACTATTATTATTTAACACGATTATTGTTTCTTCTTTTTCGCTACTATTCCACCTATCACAATTTCATCATCGAACAGTGTTGTTCCATCTTCTGCATCACCACTTTTTATTAAGATTTTATTTCCTCAGTACACGTAGTTTCTTCCACTGTATCCTCCATGTATCTACTATCATCACTTTATTCCACTACCACCATCGATAATTCGCTATTTTCACCCGTTTCTTTAGTTCTAATTATATAGCTGGATTATCTCATCATTTTTGCAAATCAACAAATTCATCATCACCTTCCGATCTTTGTTGTTGTAATCATCTTTGTTGCCTCACGATAACCATCTACAATAAGAGATCACAAATAGAAGAAATCAAGTTTACCTGTGAACTTTCAAATTTTGCAACATGAAGGCTTGCATTAATTTGGTAACATCATTTCTTCTTTAAAAGTTATTATTATTTTAATTAAGTAGGTTAATTACTTCATGTGCATTATCTAATTTTCTCATTATTTCTACCTTTTTTATTACCATCTTATTACCTTCCTTTTTTGACATTATTTTTTTTATTGAATTTACTATTCATTTCATCATCATGCATTGAATTTCCTACTTATTTTCCTTAAATTATTGTGTATCTTAAGTTTATAATCCTCATTACTTATTGAACCTCCATATCATCGTGATAAAAAATTCCACTATCAGAGAGCTAGATACTACATTTAAATCGCTCTCAGGATATCTAAACTTGACTTAAATCTAAATTTGAAATTAGGTCAAAAAAAGATATTATTAACCAAATAATTGATGATCAATTAAAACCAAATGTATTTCTCGATTGGATTGATAAATTGAAAATTATTTTGACTAGTACAATATGATCGAAATTGAATAAATATAATTTGCAAGATTCAAAATCATAGGTTCAGCAAAGAAATCCTTGTAGAGTGTCAAGGATTAATACATAGCAAATAGGGAAAAACCAATCACACATTGAATAGAGATAAAATTGATTCTAACTAGAAAATATATTCCACTATACTTTATAAAACAACAATATATTTTGTGGATCGATCTAGAACAATAAAACAAAAGTGTAAAAGAATATCTAAGCAAATTTGAAAGTTTACGAATGTGTTGTAGCCCCAAATATCCTAGTCAAATTCTGACTTTCATTGATGAATTGAGACATGAAATTCAAAAACAAGTAAAATGATTTACGTCAACCTCAATTGAAGAAACTTATCAAAAGGCTAAAAAGATTGAGGACTTTATGAAAACCCTTTATGTGCATTCATTAGGCTCTTTAACAAGTAACAATCATACTTATAGAACATCATCACAATCTAATAAGCCTCCTAGCTTGACCCATTTTGAAAATACCATCAAGCGAAAAGAGAGAAATATGCAAACCATTAAGAAAATTAAAAATCCAAATATCCACACAGATGCTTAACCTTAGAACAAGAACACAATAAAGAAGTTAATCTAGCTAAATCTAACAAACCTGAGCCCAAACCAAACTTGCTTACTAAATGACCCCACCCTTGAGACAACCCCACCATCTCACAAAATGCATATTTGAAAAGAAAAAGAAAATGATACCATTAAAAACCATGACATCAAATCTGACCCTTCGAAACTTAAGAGCATAACTTGGACAAATTTACCATATAGATCCCCATATATGCGTATGACCAATTACATCAAGAATTTAATCCCAAGAGCTCAATTGTCTAGTTTACCACATGTTGATTTCATCCATGACAATTTGATAAACCAATCATTTATAGTACATTCAAAATCATGTATAATTTAAAACTCTTCAACCTGTTGACCTGATTCCCTTACTACCACTTCTTCTAAGTCAGCTAAGAATATTTTTAAATGAATTAGAAAGATCCATGGTGATGTCAGAAGAAAAATCACATTGAGTAATGAGGCTTAAAAATTTCAAGCTAATGCATATTGTTATTTAAGGAATATAATGTAGCAGGTTATATGCTTGTCTATATTTACTCTAAGTATGTTCTTAAAAATTCCTCAAAAAAGTTTTATAACCTCTCTTTTGGTCCTTTTCAAATTATCAGAAAAATTAGTATCAATGCATGTGTTGTTAATTTGTCTATTAATTTAAACATTAATCTAATTTTCAATGTTGAGGACTTACTGCTATATCAGGGAACATTCAAGTCTTTCTCTGTTGAATTAACTACAAGGCACATACTGATGGTATTGACTCCTATAGTGATAACATTCTCATTTTATGAAACTAAGTTATTGAAGAAATTATTTCATTCACTAAAAAAAGATGAACCAAATGGATAAGTCAACAGCTTACCAAGAGTTAAATTCTCCTCAATGAAGAAGAATAATGCAAGCAGGAAACCATATTAGTAGAAAAAAGACAATGATTAAAGATATAAACCAACAATTGTCAACTTCAACTAAAAGGGCATCATTACTTCACAACTATTCTACCTTCCCACTTAACAAAAGAAAACACATCGACATTAGCAAGATAATATTTGAAGAAATAAAACAACAATCATTCGATTAAACCAAAAGTGTCTCCACTTCATAATTGTTCCACCTTCCCATTTAAGGGTAGTCTGGTGCAAAAAGCTCCTGCTATGTAGGGTCTCGGGGAAGGATTCATTGTACATAGCCTTACCCTGCTTTTTTTTTACAAGAGGCTGGAGCTGATACTCCACCTTCCCATTTGATGGAGTTAAAATCTCTTTAATTGAAAAGTTAAATTCTTCTGTATCTATTAATTTGCCTACAGGTCATATACCTACCACACCATTTCCAACACTCTCATTCATAACATCACCTTCTCATCAAATTGAGAGTATTATTGACCATCAAACGGTGATTTTTCAAAATGAAAGCATTCATCAATACCTAGTTCATTGGAAAGAACTTTCAGAGATTGATGACACATGAATCACTGAAGATGAACTTTAAAGCTTCTCCCCTAAGCTTTTATTTGCTTTCATCCTCACTTGATGGAGTTAAATTTTCTTCACTTGAGGAGAATAACATAATTAAAAATTATCTAAATTATTAATTTTTATAATTAGTTAGAATTTTTAGAAAATGTTATTTAGTTTTTTAGGAAAATTTGTTATATGTTTATTAGAAAAATTAGGGTTTTCTTTATTTTATAAATAATAGGTTGTATTCTTAAACTATAAAAAAGATTAGGATCCCATGTATTTTTCATGTTTTGAATTAATAAAGTTTCTAATTTCCTTTCTCTAGATAAGAATTGATAAACATTCCTCTAGGTGAGGATCATATTCTTCATTTGATATGCTAAGCTGCATCAAAAAATAATGCAAACATGAAATAATATTGGCCGTAAAAAGACAATGATTAAAGAAATAAATCAACAATTGTCAAATTCGACTAAAATGACACATTCACTTCACAACTATTCTACCTTCTAACTTGACAAAAGAAAATACATCGACATAAAAAAGATAATATTTGAAGAAATAAAACATCAATTATTTGATTCAACCAAAAAGATACCTCTACTTCATAAGTACTCCACCTTCCCATTTTACGGAGTCCAGATCTCTTTGGTTGAGAAATTAAATGAAATTAAATTGTT
>JBAMHZ010103017.1:0-16377 GCA_037177395.1 Alpinia galanga | reverse complement strand
CTAGACACTTGATGACATCTGAGTATAGGTCTAGGATGACGACGTTCTCGAATTTGCAAAGATGATCCTTTGTATCGATGGTACCATCATATTCTCCCAGGTGGGGAGATCGGAAACCCAACAGGAGATCTTCTATCAAAATCTTCTCCACGAAGGGAGATGACTTCCTTCAAACTTGGTAAGTTGCCAAGTGGTTATCCCCTTGTTCCTCCTCCCCTCCCCGAGGGAGGGCCCATATAGGAATAGGCTCCTTCGTGGGATGATGATCCTCTGACATGTCCTTTCCCCTCCCAGGTTCTCGCATCCGCTCCACAACATGGATCTCCTTCCCCAGGGCTGACTTCCCTTCCTCCTCTTTTATCTGGGAGGGGTAAGTTACTCCTCCCTCCCTGCTGATCCAAGGCTTTCTTTGTATTCTTATGAATGATGACCGCCAACTGACAGCGAGTTAAAGTGATTGGGGCTTTGTCCTACTCTAAGGGCAAAAACCGTACCCCATCTGACCTCATCTCTAAGTCTTACTCAATATAGTTTTTCACAGGCGATATCAATTGATGCAGTTGTCTTCTCATGGCCCTCCTCGCCAAACTTTTTGGGGAGAAGATAGGTTCTCACAACCGAAGTAGTATCCTCACCGAGATCCTATCAAGATTAATACTCATCAGCTGGCCACTAGCGATCCGACTAATGACCCTCTAATGCTTAAGTCAGACAGGTGGGCAAGGAGAAAAGGAAAAAAGAAAGAAAGAAGATGTTTTAGAAATGGTTCCTTGTTTTCTCCCTCTAATTACTAGTCCTCTTTTCTTTACCTCCCTATCTCTTTTTATAGCTTATCCGAGGTCTTATCCTCCCCCTCCATCATACATTCTGCCGATACTTCTTGGTATGTTGTTAGAGGATATTTTTTGTCAGGAATCTTCATGTGGTGTGTTACCATTGGCCGAGGTTGTTACCTACAGAGATAGTTGAGAGAGACAACCTGTGCAGAGGAAGTTTCCTCTTTGAGCTAGGGCCCTATGTCCCTTAGGTTCCTTTCTTTGGGGTTGATGCGCTTATGTCTATTATACTTCTCAAGTAGCTCTCTTTCTTGACTAGAGGGACCTAGATCTTCTACTCTTCCCGAGTAGCCCTCTCTTCCGACCAGAGGAACTTAGGTCTTCTACACTTCTAGGGTAGTCCCTTCTCCCGACCAGAGGAACTTAGGTATTCTACACTTCTAGGGTAGTCCCTTCTCCCGACCAGAGGAACTTAGGTCTTCTACACTTCTAGGGTAGTCTCTTCTCCCGACCAGAGGAACTTAGGTCTTCTACGCGTCCCGGGTAACCCCCTCTCATACTAGAAGGACTTAGGCCTTCTACGCTCCCCAAGTAGCTCTCTCTCATGACTAAAGAGACTTAAGCCTTCTACGCTTTTAGGATATCCCTTTCTTTCAACGGATAACCCTCTTTTCTACTAGAAGAACCTAGGCCTTTTATGCTTCCCGAATGGTCCTCTCTCCCGACCAAAGAGACTTAGACCTTTTACGCTTCCAGGGTAGCCTTTTAATCTTTTATGCGACTATCTAGTGCGATTTCTCTCCTTCACAAGTTCCCTAGTTTAAACTCACATAAAAAAAATAGTGTTAAATAGTTTTGTTACAATGAATTGAGAAAATTTTAGTTTAATTCTTAGAAGAGAATCACCATGGCATCACTTATCTTTATTTAGGGTTTAGATTAAGTCTTGGCTCCGGTGTAGGGTTACTCGCCATAGCCCCACGTTGATTTGAACTTGCGACCAGAATAAGGGCGTGACAATTGTAATGATTAAAAAAAAAAGATTAGCAACGAGGAAACTTTTGTTTGATTCAATTTAGAATATGAACTGGTAGATCAGCAATGATGGCTTAAGAAAACTTAAGAGAGAAAACCAACATTAGATGTAAATTGATTTAAGAGAGGTGGAGGATGCCTCTCAAATTAAATTAATCCTATTAACCTTTTGTTAATTGAAGCTATGGACTATGTGAAACAGATATTAGTCAATCAGTAGCAGCCAATACGAAAATGGGTAGGTACATTATAATATATCACAATAAACTAGTGAAATTTAGAACTTTGCAATGATGATGTAGCAATATCTCCAATATGTCTATGTTAATAAAAAAGTATACGTGTCAAAACACTGATCCGTTACTAATCAAAACATTGGCCCTGAAAGTGTTTTAAGTAAATTTTTACATTACTTGGAAAGGAGGATAAAGAGAATTCCTAGTGCCAACTTCAACGTGTTACATGCATCATCAAAGTCTCAATAAACACTTGTAAAACCCGTAGATATATACCATATTCTAGGATCCAGCCAAACTATTAGTGCTTACATTCACTAGATCCATCAACATAGAGTACAATGCTTCAAGCGATAGATGTCCGAGAAACCTTCGGTTCTCGTACTCGCCGGGATTTGTAGAGAACTTCCCATCATCTGCCAAACCATCTTCCATGATCATCCACCATGAGATGCAACCGTTGACGTCGTCTGGGTCGACACGTGCCACAAGACCAAGCATGTCGCCTTGGTCCAGTTCAAGATACAAGCACAAAAAGTCTCTGCTCACCTTCATCCCAACTATCAATGCTTCATCATGAAGCCAACGAATAATCTGTCCTGCAATCTGCATAAGGGAACTGAGTTGAGGTGATCTTATTTGGCAATTTACCAAAAGAACATACCTAACTTACTGAATATATCCTAAAGGAACATCCTCCTTTAGAATTTACCAAACGACACTTGTTCCCCAGAATGTCTCTCCACTCAATTACTTACCATTATCACCCAATCAGTAGTAATGTTATTTTAGTAGGCTGCTAGTCATTAAACATTTTTTTTCAAAAGTGGTTTACGGTTCTATAGGACATAAAATTAAGAAAAATGAATATGAATAAATTAAAAACATTAAGAGTGTAACAGTTCTTATCTGCACAAATCCCAACAGAACTATAGGGCTGAAAATTTGAAGGAAAAAAAAATGAACATAGAGAATCTCAAAGAAATACTAGGAGTGCAATAATGCCAATGTGACATGAATCTACATAGTGCTGATGACCCCATAAATTATGGACTCAAAATCTGAAAAAATGAACGCCTTGGTCGACCAATTAGACCTAACCAATATAATCTAGTCATTGTCAGCCAATTACACACCTCTTATTGGTCCCACAAGAATTAAGACTCAAGCATCCTCAAGTTAGCATTCGTCCATTTACAACTTTAAAATGCACTCATAAACGAGATAATGCCTAGTCTAATATTAACCAAACTAGAACTTCGTCGCTTGAATAATTTTAGACATTAATTTTTCATCCATCCAAGAAATTAATTTACATCAATCTACTCACAAAATAGTCTATCAATATCCTTATTTGATTAATTGATTATGAAAATTAATTTTCAATAGATGGAAAATTGAAGATTATAATGAGACGTTTCTATAGATGAAGATAACAAATTTTTACAAAGGCCTTCTACTTCAAGAGTCAAGCACCTCCATAAGGTTGGGTATTTTTACTTCGTGAGGCAATGGATTCTATTAAGTAGGAGACTCTCGATGTGAATTTTTATGTTTTGATGGTTCCAAAACCTTAGATAATTCTTTGATTGGTTTTCCACTTGGAGCTACACACCAGATGCATTCTTTGTTTCTTGCTCTTATAAGACGCTTACATGATTCAATAGAAAACTGTCTATGACCATGGCCGCATGGAGAGAGAATTTATTACATTTTCATCAACAACATATATTGCATGCACATGTTATGAGATGCTTTACACTTTCCAACACAAGGAGTCTAGGGCATATACAATACTTGATTGAATATATGAGCGCACATATAAAACTTGATTGGATATCTGCAAAGAGATTGGTTTAGGTCAAGTAAAGATCAAGTTGGATTATCAGAACCAACAGGTCAAGTCAGCAGAATACCAGGTTGTGAGAATGAAGATAGAATGAGGTTTTGAGATGCACAAACCAATTCAAAGCTTCTAAAAGAAACAATTACAGGTCAGGAGAGTTCCTGTTGCACCATGGTAAGGCACACCACTGTTACATCTTTGGTGAGCTCATTTGGAGCTCGATCCCTGAATCCCCTATGTAGTGCATCAATCTTGTTTCACCCCTCCTGCACTTCGCAAGAATGGCAACTAGAGCTCATAATTGTCTAGTAATCTATTTGGAATAGTTGTTTTGCTGTTTCCATAGCAAATCAATAAGGTAATATGTCTTTGTTTAATTTAGTCATTTACTAATGCTTCTCGTTGGTTCGAGACTCACCAATTATATTTCACTAAATTTATTCAAGGGCTAGCTATTTGGTTAGGACAAGAAGGTCTAAGCAGTATGAGCTGGGTCTCCTTCAAAACAATAATCTTTGTTCTAGAACAAACAAAGCAGTGTATGCAATAGATAAAGATACCTGCTGGAGAAGAATTAGTGGAAGATCATCCAAGTCACACCCATAGCTATCCATTGAAGAACCATCAGCAGATATTCCGAATGAACAGAGAGTACCCAGTGCACCTTCTCCGCTCACTGTAACTTGGTCATCCTTAACCACTATCTTGGTATGAATTTGTGGCCTAATTAAACCCTTCACATCATAATTATTTGAAGACTCAGACAGGCAAACTGCATGAAAAACTGACTCAGGAAATTTTAAGGAGAGAGACCATGACGATGTTCTGGAATGCCAAGGAGGGTGAGACAACAGCTGAACATATGGAATCCTGCTGACCTGCATACAAAGGAAGGTGACATTATAGCTTTAGATGTTTTTCTCCACTTTTAATTCACTGTCGAACTATGGAGGGAAAGGATCACTTCTTACGAGACGTTCTATTTCAGCCAGAACTTTAGTGGAAAAGATTCTATGAGCAACTGTCTTACAGAAATGACTGAGGCCACAAGATTCAGCAGCAGCATGACCAGCAACAGCTACTCTTGAGGCAGAAAAGTTTTTATCCTTCAATCGTACTAAGGAATTTTTGTGGAAAATATGTATCAAATAAATTTCTAAGCCAACAGGACTAGGAACTCCAAAGTTATTTTCATTAAATTCATTTTTCTTGTTAATCACTACTAGTGTTGACAAATCAGAATGAGTGAAACCATTATTGCCATTCTGAGAAAGTCCCCTGGAATCAAGAAAGTAATCTTCTTTCTTTACGGATACAAGGGATAAACAAATAGATGTATCTTGACCAACTGCTAACTGTATAAGGTCTTCTTGCATCCCAGTGACATTAATTCCTGGTGAAGTGCAGTAGCTTTCATGATTCACCCTATCAAAAACCTGCAATTAACAAAAAAATCAGCAGCTGCGAATTATGTAATGCTGAAGAAAACAATCAAGAAGTACCTGCTCCAGAAAAATTGATCGATGAATTTCACGAAGAACTGAATGTGTAACTTTGACCCATGAATTGACATCTTCATCAGTTAAAACATCTTTCTTGTTTGCTTGAGGATTCTCATCTGAGTTATATATATTCGCTTTAAGGGGCTTCTTACTTCTAGAACTAGAATTGGTCCCCGTATAACTTATTGATATGCATTGAAATGATTTTTGAGGTTTTTGTATGGCCAAAAGGCCTGCATTCTCACGAACAATGCGAACTAGAGCATTGGGCAATGGACGAGATAGCATAGTAGTATCTGATGATGTATTGTCTAACAGATCAAATGAGAACCCATCACTACCTGGACTTGCTGCTAACACACGTTGTCGTTTAAGTTTCCAGTGTTGCTGCAATCTGTCAGTACATGGAACATATATTAGATACTTTTTCCCAGATTTGGGAGCCCCATATTATAAAATGTGGAGCAAGTACCTGATCAGTGATCCATAGAATATTTCCTCTCTTGAGACTTTCTGTTTTAATGCTTTTGAAGATTGTTTGAAGTACTTACCAAGACTCTGTATGAAATTCAATAAGAGATAGAAAACAACTGTGTATATTATTCCATATTTGAAAAAAACCACAAGACGTGGATTGTTTACTTGGAGAAAAGCAATTAGAATCATAATTTAATCTGTCCAAACAAAGCATTAATCAGTGTCAAAAGAAAGCATTGCTGCCTTTTCTTTGATATAAAAGAAAACAAAACATATATACTTTGACACTTGCATAAGCTGGGGTAGATTATATGCACTTTGATTGGAGTTTGAGGGTATTTCATGCTGCCTCTCAGATTCTAAAAGGGTCATCTTATTGTGTCTATAAAGCCCATGCAGCAAATTTATAAGTGTATACAAGAAAAAAAAATAAAGCTGCTATCATATTTTTTAATAAAATATAATACCCGAAGACGTTGAAGCTTAGTTGCTGCAGATACTGCAAGGTCTGACAGAATTTCATTTGGCAACTGCTTAGGTCTCTGCATTCCAGACACTGCTACAGCATCATTGGCTTCAACCTACATTTTATGTCCAAAAGCAAGTCGTACCATACTTTCTAATTACACAAAAAATAAAATTCTATCATTTTTATGATGGAAGAGATCATAAAATTTTGCATATTTCTCAACAAGATTCAACAGATTCAGAAATGAAAAGGATGAAAAGACTTAATTTATTTAATTCTTTGACAAGAGATGCATATATCATGTCTTACATGATGTACCACACTGTGTGTACCTACAAATGACAATCCAACATGTGTCCTAAAGAGGGAAAAAAGATTGGGCAGGGGAGAGATGAATCTATACTCATGCACATTGATCCATAGGAGCATAACATGTGTTAACCTATAGTTGGCATTACAAGATGGAAAATAACCATGAACCATCTCAAAAGTGTAAATATGAGTTAGGTGCCATAATAAGTGGGGCATTTTCTAGGCAAGAGAGTTAATCCTTTCTTCTATCTTGACTGCTAAGATCCTAAAAGTCCTTATTCTCAAACCATCTCATCTGAAAAATTCTCTTTGGCCATGCACATCTCCACCTTTTCACCTCATAAGGTAAACCTCTTCACCTTATAAAGGGAACATCTTTGCCTCATTACGGGAAACTTCTTTAACTCATAATGGAAACTTCACCTTGTAAGGTAAAATCTATTCACCTTATAATGGAAGCTTCATCACCCCATTAGGTTAACCTCCTTACCTAGTTAGAGAATTCTCTTCACCTATAAATTGTCACTTCATGCGAACACACTTCATCCAAACTTTTCCACTCAATCTACTTCATCTTAACTGCTACGACTTCAAACCAACTACTACCAGTTCATACTAAGTACATCAATGAATTAGCCTAAGAGTACAGTCCAAGCTCCGTAGCAAGCCACATTATTTTATTGTAGGTTTCCCATATCAACATGTATAAAATTTCAAACATTTAAACAAATAGGTGGGAGGTCATACTCTACATATATAAATATTTATTAGTTAACAAATTTAAACAATTTTCACTGCCGCCGATCCAGCATGCATAGTCCAAAAGCTATAATGTTGATTAACAATCAGTAGAAATTTTTTAAAGAAAAATATTGGTTGTATGAAGAAAAATAAGCCCAGCAAAGATGACCAATACTGCAATGAGATACTAGATTTTTCAAAGAAAAAATTTTGATTACGTAACTAAAATGTCCAAAAAAAATGGTCAAACACTGCAATTAGATGCTAGATTTATTAGAATACGCATGTGAGTAAAATAACAGGTCATTAAAAGCATGAACCATTTTATTTTCCATGTAGATCACAGTTACTAAGCCTCAATTCTGTTGTAGATAATTCATACACAGGGATATAATCTAAAACCTCCAACTGTTATTTCACATCTGAATGCACTAACTTCACCGCTACACAGTTTGACTCATTTCTTTTTCAAACAAAAGGTTAAACCAATCCAACACCATTCAAATCCGTCTCTTCAAAAATATTTCTTTTAAAAAAAATCAAATTTAGATTTTGGTATGACAAAAAAGATTCAAGATCCTGGAAGCAAATCGAAAGTGTTGTCAATATGACTGTGAGAAGTAAACGACAATTTCTCACCAAAGACTAAGATTTCGGCCGCCGTTTTGTGAATATTACAGCAAATTAAACAATTAAGTGAACCCTAAAACCACATGCATATCTAAGGAACTCTAAACTAAAGCCATAAACACATAATCTCAAAGGAATATCCACAACCTTCATGCATGAAATTACCACTTTCACTTTATCCTTGGTCAAGATTGTAACCGCTACTCCTAAGCTCATGAATTAAGGAGAGGAAGGGGTAAAAAATCAGATTTTTCCTCTAAATTAGATAGCAACTTCCAGAGAGGCGAGAAAGAACCGTGTTGATCAGATCAATGATGACTGATAACTCCTGGTGGGCAAGCTGCAGATGTTCCACAAAGCCCTGCCAGGACCAGGCTTGCTGAGGTGCGGGAGCCGCCTCCTTGGGGGTCACCTTCTGCTTTTTCCTCGCGCCAACGCTATCCGCCACGATGGAGGAGAAGTCGATTCGCCGAAGCAGACCGAGGCGCTTCTCCTCATGACTAACATCTCTGCAAGGAGGAAGAAGTTCAGGGCGCGGCGCGGCAGCTGCATCAGTCAAAAGACAAATAAGAGGGAAAGATGCGCACGGAGGGAATTGCTCGTTGCCGATCTCATCGATGGCGTCCAAGCGCTTGATCGGGAGCCTGTCGAGATCGATCGATATCCTCCTGCCGCACTCCTCCATGGCCCTCGACCTGGAAGCCGGACTTAATTCGCCAGGTCGATGCGGACCGGCGTTGGATAAAGGCAAAAAAAAACGTAAAAAACAAAATCCAAAAAGCACCCTTATTTTTATTATTTAAAAAAAGCACCCTTCCTTCAGTTAAATTATTAGAGCATCCACAACCCTATCTCATTATAAGACCCTCCACTTCACTCCAACTCATTAAAAGGTATGGGGTCCACTACTACATAATCATTATAATAACATATCTCTTTCACCCACAACCCTTTTAACATTAACATTCATTATTCATGGGTTTCACACTCCACTCAATCATCTTAAAATTATATCATATTAAATAAATATAATTTAAAAAAGTTTGTGGATTATTTGTAGAATTCAAGAAATTTGTAAAAAATACCCTATTATTTTCTTCCATTTCAGATAGAAAATAAGATTATAAAAACTTAAAACAAAATAGATGGGAAGAATATTAGAAAATAGAATTGGAGGGTATAGTGAGTTGGAATGAAAATATGTGTAAACATTGATGGATATTTATAGATGAAATTTCGAACTAGTCGTTAAAAAATAATTGTTAAAAAACTAACTGTTTTATTTAATTTTTAATTTTAAAATTTATATTTTTTAAATAAATATAATTTTAAAAAGAAAAAGACATACGTGGGGTGAGACTGGCCCACCCCACATTCCTTAAACGCGTTCAAAAAATTGAACGTGTTTAATGGTGTTTAACACCAAATGGATGTTATAACACCCCTTTTAATATACCATTGCAGGTGTTCTTATACGGAAAGTATTATTATATTAAAATAATTTTTATTAACTTGTTAATAAAATTATTTGTAAAATTACTATATTACCGTAAAATAAAAAAGTTGATAAAATACTTTTTGATTTAAAAAAAAATACGATGCATTTTTTTATTTTCACCCAAAAAATTAAGAAATAATATTTAAATAAAAAATATATATTGTTACGTGGGGTACCTCACATTTTAACTTCTTTTTACACTTTATCCCTTATAATTTAGTATATTAGATTTTACCCTTTCCTAAAAAAACTGTTATAGATGTATCTGAAAGAATTACTTACCCTCCTCTTTATCTTTCTTCTTATTTTGTCTAATAATTTCATTATATATTCCATTGATAATCTCTAAAAAATTTATAATTGTAAAAATCTCATTTTTGAATCATATGATTTAACGTAAGATGTTAAATAAAAGAAATTATATCCTGATAAGATAAAATTATAATCTCGTTCTAGCTACTCAATTAACTACTGCCATTGACATTTGATTTTTTTTTAAATATATCTTTAATTCACTGTCATCTGTATAACATAATGACGCCACAGAGATTTTTTTTTGTTTGCATAATTTAGAAGAAATAATGTTATTATGTTAAGGTCAATGATATTTTGTTTTTACTTTATAAACTATGTAAAATCTAATATTATAAACTAAAGAATAAAAATACAAAAATAACTAAGCTATAAGCAAAATAAAAAAAAAAAATAGATAGGCAATAAAGATGGCAAAACATGAATAGAAATCAAATATGAAACGAACGCAACAAGCAATATAAAAAAAAAATAGATCAATAAAATATCATATTTATATAAGAATTTAATCACTTTCATTTTTCATATAATTATTTGGTACCAATTTGAATGGATGAGACAATATAATTAAGATTATCAATAAGTTAGTGTCCCACTCAATTTGTTCCTAATAGTCGACGTGTAATATTTCAATTTTAAGATTCATTCTGTGACTTCATACTAAAATAACGTTTGCATTGCATTAATATTTTCATGGTCGCATGATACTTCCATGCAAATTAAATCAATTAACTCGCATCCCTTTCTGTTGTCGTACATAGATCATTTCTGTATCTTTCAATCCCTCCATACCACATTAGCTACTTCAAATCTGAGTGCAAAATCATTCGGTAGCGCCTACATTCTCAGTATGTCGTTCCATCAACAAGTTAAAGGGTATATACATAATGTCGATCGATAGAATTAAACCACCAGAAGCAGAGAGAGCTACGTTGCTCAAAGAAGCGTCCATTGACACCGCAGTCACAGAATTTGTTGATAACGCAATTAAAGCATATAAGTACTGTTTAAGAGACAGTAGGTTTTAGCGAATAACATGGTTACAGTATCGAAGAAGACACGACAATAATTACGCGATATACACCAGCTGAAACAAAAAGGGACACAATATATATATATTTACTGAAACGTTAATTAATATATATGGAGATTGGTCATCGCTTGTTTAAAAAAGTCTCTGCATGCTTGCCAATTAATACCCTGAACCTGCAACAAAAACATATATAATTGGCACTTTTGTAATTTAGAAAATAGGAGCAAGCAGTGAAGCTATTTAATTAATAAAAAACATACCACAATCTGATCTCGGTGCATTGCATCGGAAACATTCCATCCTTCTTGCGTAGTTGTGCTCATTGCAACCTAATCTGAATACATTAGAGCACATGACAGACCATTAGGAGTTGTTCGATTACAAAAATTGGCTGAAAAGCTATATAAAGTTCCAGTTCAACAGATAAATATATATGGCATCAACTCATTCATGGCATCTCCTGCGATGATCGTTACGTAGTTTACATAATATTCACGTAACTATATATAGTGACTGACTATATGTAAAGCATATAAAAAAGTAGTGTTATCCTCAACACTTGGCATCTCCTCGACGGGCAGCATCTCTTGAGCTTGATAGTACGCAATTAGATGAACAATGGGGTACTGGTGCATGAATATTATAATAACTGCACTGCAACTATGCGCTGTGTTAGAGAATAATATATGTGATACCTGGAGCAAATCCAGTCGCCGGACTTCCAGTTGGGGGCGCCGGAGGCGGTGTCGCAGCGGAAGCCCCAGGAGTTGGCGATGGCGGAGGCGGAGTCGTCCTTGGAAGCGCCGCACTTGAAGCAGGAGGGGCGGCTGGCGTAATTGTGGACCCCGCAGGCGGCGCAGTACCAGTCGCCGGGCTTGACGTCCCAGCTTCCGCTAATGCTGGTGTAGTCCGCCCGCTCCGCCCCAAGCTTCTGCTCGCCGCACCGCTGGCACGAGTCCCGCCGGCAAAAGTTCACGTACTGGCACGACCTGCACACCCAATCCCCCGGCTTCCTCGTCGTTCCCCCGCTCATTTTGACACCGACTAACTTAATTATATCGCTTAGCTTATTAATTAAACCGCCAATTGGTCAGTAATCTTGATTGAATTAAGGCTTGGAGGGGTGGGATTTATATATTGAGGAAGGAGATATGTAGACTCATGTGGGATTTAACGAGGTGTAATAGTTCTTGTTCCGACCGACCGAGCGTACGTCTTAATGTTCTTTATGCGATATTCGTTTGTAAAGTTGCAAAACAGAAAAAAAAAAAAAATCAAAGGAAGGTTTTACGTGGGGCGTTCATGCATGTTTCATTTAATCTATGTATATAATTATATATAAAAGCAAGGTACATGTCGACATTGAGATATAAATTTAACAATTCATTCATGTGTGATTTTAGCGTGCATGGCGCCGGCGGCAAAATGGAACTTTCCCCGTGACTTTTCGAGTTCTTGGTGTGTACAATGCGAGGTGCGTGGATGCACATCAAAATTCGTAGACATGCAAGCGAATAGCTCCTTATCCGCTACGGTTCTAGATTCTTGCTCAGGAGTACTACGTGGAAAGAGATTAAATAGACGTGGGCTAACTCGCAATTGCACCTTTAAGATAAGCAGTCGTAGTATATATTCCTTCTGCCTAAAGCCTGATGACTAATTACTCACAATTATTTGAACTTTAAATGTACTATACCTCCTACAGTACATTAGATTCGGTAGGGATTATAATCCGTCCACCATGCATGTCCTATATATCATGACATTTAGAGTATTCAAAGATAATTAATGATTCTCTCTCAGACGTCAACATTTATAGTATTCAGATGGAATTGGACTTCCTTCCATCTCTTTCATAATAACCATAGTAATCCGGTTGCTTCTATTTCAACAAAAATAACATAAAGCCGCCACGTACCTGGAATTCCATGCACAAGAACCGCATGAAACTCTCCGGGAAATAAGGATTCTCTCGATGAACGACGAATCCGATCGAATGGAGAATGGACGAATGCAATGTTGGCGGATAATGTTCCGATAACTTTTGCTGTGTGATTACATAAATATGCATGAGGGAATTGGGCATGCACCTTCCCGAGTGGCTCGTTAATGCAAGATGCTGCACGCGTCGCTAGTGCATAATTCTGCAGGCAGGTTCATGAACTAATGGGATAGTAATTTATGTTGCAGCTAGCTAGCACCTCCACAGACACACCACTCTTAATCATCTTTTGATTATCTCTAATATGGTAATTAGGAGCAGATAAACATCCCGGCTGACCTTATAAAAGAGGGGATTTGGAATAATAGAATACTAAATATTACTGTGTCACTTTCATATATACTCGGGGAGACATTAATTACATATAACTTTAATTTTTTTCCTTATCACTTGTTTCAACGGCATGATTCTTCAGTAAGAAGAATGGACAAGAAAAAAAAGCACATCGACGATATCATTTTTAATAACATCTTTTATCCCTCATAAACAACCAACATATTAAGCTACATGTCACAAAGAGGAATCGGATTAAAGTATTATCGCCTATTTATAGTAAGGCGTGGGTTAAAGGAGACAGAGAACTATATATGTTGCTTATACTTCAATGTTATTCAAATTAATTATAAGATTAAGTATGCGAGGCTTCACTCCAATATTTTCTCGATTATCAATAATTAAGAATACCCCAACCTCGTTCAGCCTTTGATGAGTAAGCTCCAGCAAGCTTCCCTATGATGCTTTATTAGACTGTTTGGAGCTCTCTTAGTAAGCTGCCTTCACCGCTTACCATAACAGATTGTTCCAAATTGTATTACCGTTGGTTGGATCGAACATTTTTTGACAAAAATTAAATAAACAACTAACGATATGTAATACGTTACAGCGAAATAAAACCAGGAAACGGATGCCCTCGATCTGCAAGATTTAGTCTTGACAGTGTTGTTGTTGTTGGAACTAACGGCTAGCTGTTTAGAAGAGTACGAGCATCAAGTTTCTCACAGACTGTGAAATTAATAGTGACAAAACATAGTGCATCGTTTTAAACAGTGTGTAGACTTGTAGAGATATTTTTCCGACCAAGTTGACATCTGGAAACATGAATACCAGTAAACTCCTGAAAGTATTGTGCTGAATTGCCAACTTTCTAGTCGCATTGAATCATCAAAATCCCTTCTTTCAGGTGCACCACCAGCATCTTTGTAAGTACTTCACATGGATAAATATAGAGACCAGTGTGAATCGAGGGAACAGGATTTCCAAAGAAACCAGAGGCATCGAGATCAAAGACTGAAATATTCAGACTAGGATTAAGAGAATATAAGCAGATAGAAACGATGATTGGGATGCATCACCAGACCACTAACCTCCTTGATATGGATTTGTAGATGCTACTAATAGCGGTAAATGTTTCGATACTTTGCAGAAATAGGAAATTAATAAGGATATTTTCCACTGTTCCGCCGGACATTACGTTCGGTAGATATTTTTCCATCCGTGCCACAACTCTCTTCTTTCATGGTAGAGGTAAGGCCATGTTTATACTCGACGCCTTCAACAGACGTATCGCTTTCTTCTTTCACCATTATGATCTGTTTATAAAATGTTAAATTGTGGCTTCAAACACTCAAAGAGGTTAAGAATGTATCAAGAAATGGTCTGCAACTTGTTACCTGGCTAACATCTGAAGTTTTGATGCATACATTATCATCATAGGTTTTCTAAGATTCCACTATGGAAGTGATTTCTTATCTTGGGATATTGTCTTTCCTAGTAAGGAAAGAATTGATTTCTTATCTTCTTTTCTTGTAAAAAATCAATTGCAAGGGAGAATCTTTTCAAACAACAAAGAATTGAGACAAACAATTAAAATCTTTTTTATGTTAAAAAAAACACTTGTCGCCAAAATTTTGTTTGTTCATGGAGGCGCAATTTGTCATTTTTTTTAAATCTTCTATACTGGCTAAATCTAACAACTGAAATTTTTTCCTTAAAAAATTCATGAAATTTGTCCATATACGAGTGAAACGAGGACATAGGAAGGCATTCAAATTCACGCACAAACATAAAATGAGTACACAACTCATCTGTGAGCAGTCGTAAACGACACTTCGATCATTCACAGTTCGATCCCCTAGGATTCAAAGATTGGACTATATATAGTGCTCACCCGATTGGACAGTGGATGGTGAAGATACTCACGAGTGCTCATATAAGAGTTGTGTAGGATATCATTCCTCTATATATATATATATATAAAAGAATATTATCCTATATAATTTATTCATGAGTATTCATAAATACCTTTATTATTCACTGTTCGATCGCTTATATACTATAGTTCAATCCTTAAATCCAAGGAGATCAAATAGTAAATAATGAAAGTACGGATACTCACGGATGAGTTATATAGGATTTTTCCTCAAGGATGGCCCGGAGGACTGGTTCTCTCCAAGCAGCAGCAGTAAAAGTCTTTGGTCTCCTTCGTCCTATCAAAGTAATACGAGGTTGAAATAGTCACCGGAGTTATCCGGTTTTTACGGCCCTGCCTCAGTCAGAGCCTAGATGTGATAGCAGTAAAAGAAATAAAAGGAATTCTCCCTCATGTAGCCGCCAAACCACCGATAATATATATAAGAACCTCCAGAAAAAGTCCATATCTCAGGCATATCCATAAGCAATGGAAAGATCCAATGAAACCAAACTCCGCAAACCCATTTATTACTCCCATAGCTTCTCTCGTCCATCAATCACAAAGTATCACATTAGGGCAAAGGACAAGATATGTTTTATGCTTCCCGTGACTTTCCTCAGATAGATCTTCCTGAGGGTCCAAATAACTAGATATCTTCTCAATTAGTGGAACTAAGTAGCCATGCATTTTTCCATTCCCTGTCTCTGTCGTAATTATCATATCTTCACCAATAAGGATATGGGGAATAGAAGCTACCTGGATAAGTGAGGGCTTCAGCAAGGAAGCAGTAGAGAGAGCATGGCTGAGGGAAGCCGGATAGACGGCGGGGAGGAAATGACAGATAGATAATGGAGGAGCTGAGGACGAGATCCACCAGCTGCCGAGGTGACGAAGCATGCAAATATGAGGTCAGAGGATGTGACAGCAAGGATGAATGCAAGGATGAATGGGATCTTCCGGGAGGGATGGTAGAGGCGATGAAGCTAAGGAGACAACCCGAGAAATGGAGATGGAGAAGGATGCCTCTTCTTCCACCGCCCCCTCTGTGCGGCAGAAAAGCTCCGCCCCTTCTCAAGTAACGCCCTCCTTCGTGGCGGCTGTTGAACTACCCTCCCCCCTCTCAAACCCTAACTCCTCTCTTTTATCTCCTTTCAAATGGGCCGGGCCCATCCCAATTTTCATGGGCCGGGTAAAATATTCACCATAGTATCATAAGTAACCCCCCTAAATAGTCAGACGAATTACTATACTGAGTCTGACTTCAGTCTTCTTACTCCACTACCAAGAGCCGAATCAGATCTCTGCTCTGACTTCTCC
>JBAMHZ010102910.1:0-16381 GCA_037177395.1 Alpinia galanga | reverse complement strand
TGACATGTATGACAAAGCGTGCAGGAAAATCCTAGTAGGTAACTAGGCAATGAAAGTCCTAGTGGATTAGGTAGATCAGACACTAGGCAGAAGTCTTGACAGATCAGAAGGACCAGACACCAGGCAGAAGGCCAGATGGGTCAGGGAGACCAGACATCTGGTAGGAAATTTTAGTGGGTCAGGTAGACCAGACACTAGGCAGAAGTCCAATTGGGTCATGTAGACCGGATAATTGGCATGAAGACCAGCTGGATCAGGTAGACCAGACAGTCGACAGGAAGACCTGGTGAGTCAAGATCAGATGTTAAGCATGGTAAGTCCAAGCAGGTAGTTTGATAGGTAAGCTCCTAAATGGAGAGGTGAGATCGAGTCCTCATTTGGGGACAAAGGTAAGCGTTGATCCGACGAAGGAGCAAATGTAGACCAGAAGTCGAGATTGGATGTTTCTGTACTAATCTTGTGTTGCAAAGTTCCAAGCCCCTGGCGGTCCAGGAGCCTAGACTAGGTCCAGGCCCTTGGAACCCAAGCGCCTAGAATGTAGTTTTGGTAAAAACATCTGGGTACATGATATAGAAGATCTGGAGCTCGGATGGCAGGTATAGGTAGGCGCTTGGACCAAGTCTAGGCATCTGGAACTGAAAATTTTCCAACGAGCAGCGATTTTGAATCAGTTGATCGGGAGGCGCCCGAACTAGGTCCAGAGGCTCCTGCAAAGGCCAAAATGCTAAATATTTTAGCTGATGTGGAGGTGCCTAGAAGATGTCTATAAAAGAAGTGGAGTGGCAGCTACGAGTACAACAATTCCAACACTCATTCCATTCGTCTTCGTGTGCTCCAACTTCGTGTTCATCGTCCGAGCTCCGTTGCACCATTCCGAAGCTATGTCGGCACTTCGATCGCAACTCTCCAATCTTCTTGTGTCGGTATAAGTAGTGTAAAGTTTAGTTTGCTTTTTGTACTTAATTCTGAAAGGGAAGGTAGAGTTTTATACCTCTCCCTTATATTTTTTAAAAGTGAACAACCTCCGAGATCGAAAGTTTCGATTCGGAGGTATTTTAGTGCTTTGCCCATCGAGGTAGCCCGGGAAGGGTTACGGGGCTTGGAGTAGCAATCCGATGAAGATTGTGAACCAAGTAAAATTGCTTGCATTCTTCATTTCTTTACTTAATTTCCGCTATGCAACTTTGCTTTCAAAAAGAGATAAAAGAATAGTTTTCAAAAGATATTTAAAAAGAAAATTTTTACTCCAAGATTCACCCCCTCTCTCGGGACGCAACGATCCTACAGTCAGTACATTTCAGATCGAAGAATATAATATTTTAATGTTACGAGATCCCAACGGCTCAGTGATAGACGTTGATGCAAGTGAAATTAATGAAGATAAAGAGGATGTGGCGGAGGATGAGGAGGATATTGAAGAGACATATGATGATGATGAAAATAACAGTGAGAACTTTGATTTTTGATTAGGGTAACTTTATTCCATGTCAAATAGTTTTATATTTACTGTCTCATTCTTAATTTTATATATTTGATATATTAATGAACTGTCTTTTTTATAGGTTATTAGAGAAAATTTTTGATATATTGGTAGATTATTTTGGCCATTTAGTACTTCAAATTAAATATAGTAAGTTTTTTCATATTCTTCATTATACATCTGATGAAGATGTAATTCTTTTTTACTTTATTATTCTAATAATTATGATTGACAGTTTCGACGTGGCAATTATAGATGGAATATTAATGGAAGATCACACTCTTCACCAGCTTCAGTGTATGTGCATTCTGATTCGCTTGCAAGCAATGTACCTTTGGCCCCTTCTCTAGTTGTAGGATATTTCGGTTCTCAGCATATATCTGCTAATGTATCTTCCCTAATGTCTTTAATACAATAATTACTTGTTGACATGGAAGATACCCGAGAGTTGATATCCCCTCACAGAGATTCATAATTACTCAATTTTTAAATTATATTAGTTTTTAATAAGATATTTGTTTTTCTTAATTATTTAATATTGTTTGTTTTTATTTTATGATAGATTTATAAATTCTATACATGTTATTCATGAGGTTAATAGAATAATGAATAATCATTGGAGTGAAGCTTCGATGACTTATACAAGCACTCCGGAAGAAATAAAAAATCTATGGTAAAATGAGTTCAAGGTAAATTATTCCAATCAATTTATATATAAAATTAATTACAGTTAATATAATCAAATAATTTTTTCTCCATTGCAGTGTGTATTTACTTGGGAGGAGAGTGAAGCATTGAAGATAAGAAGAATTTTTAAGAAAAAGTGTGATGATCACATCAGAAATGTACTAAGTCATGCAAAGATCAAGGGTAAAAAGTCACACTACATAAGCGAGGAGAATTGAAATATGATTGTTAAACCTTAGGAATCTGAGGATAGTAAATGAAGGAGTGAATAGAATAAAAGAAATAAATCTTATAATTCTAGTGCTATGTCTGCGATATATGCGGGAGGCTCAATCAATATCGATGAACATAGACATCGATTGATGAATTTTTTTAAATTCCAAATTTTTAATCCAATCTGCACTATTTTATTATTTATAATGATATTTTTTAGGCGAAGGAAATGAAGACTAAGTCATTATTCATAGACACTTTTACCCACACATTTCAAAAGAAAGACAAGATGTGGAGTGGGGAGAGAGGTAGAACAATGAAGGTTTGTAATTTCAAAATTTTTAGCTCATTTTGATATGATTTAATTTTTTTGTTATAATACAGGAGAAATATGATAAACTAGCATAGAGAAATTCAGGTGCAACTGATGATACTGGTGAATCTAAGTCATCGGTTGGAAATATGAATCTATGGATTGAAGCGACTGGCGGACTAAAAGGTGAAAGAATATTTGGACTGGGTTCTTTGAGCAGAACTTGTAAAGTCGTTGGTACATCTTCTTCTGGCTCATCAGTAGTAAAAGTAGAAATAAATTAATTGAATAAAGAGGTTAGTCATTCGAAGAAGTTACTAGTGAAAAAGGATAATGAACTTGAAGATATTCATACATTACAAAGGCAAAGGGATCAGGAATTCAAAAAATTAAATCATCGGATGAATGAATTTTGTAGACAATAGATGTTAATCATACAACATCTTCAATTATCCTCTAGTTTAAGTTAAATTCTTCCTCCATGATCTCCTCTTACTGATGGTTGTGATAATGATGATGATGAATTTTTGATGATGGTGGTGATGATGGTTATGTTTGAAATTACTATCTATAAATGTTAATTGACTTGTCACATTTGGTATTCTTTGTATTAAGTTGCATACATTGACTTATCACATATGGATGATCAAATGTTTATGAAGTTTGATGTGTGAATTATTTTAGATGGTTAGATGTTGATTTTAGATGTTTATGAAAATTATGATTTGAATCACTGTTTTGGATGTGTGAATCATTTTAGATGGTTAGATGTTGATTTTAGATGTTTATGAAGTTATGATTTGAATCATATTTTTGGTGTGTAAATCATTTTAGATGCTTTAGTTGTAAAATCTAGAAAAATAGATAGAAATAGCATGTTATACAGCCATGCCATGGAACTCTTTTTTGTTGTTGTTATTTTTCTAGATTTTGTGATGAAAATATGATTCGTTATAGATTTGGCGATGGAAATATTTTTTCATCGCAGATTTGGCAATGAAAATTTGTTTTCGTTTTAAAATCTGGTCCATCAGTTGACTGCTTATGGGCATTAGTCGACCGCCAATGGACTAGTCGACTGGTCAGTCAACTCAAAAAATTTATATGGCCAACTATAATATCACTAATCGACTAGCATCTTCCACTAGCTGACTGTTGGATTGTGATTCCTTGACACTGAGTGAGTTGACTAACCTAAACTAGCAGTCCACTAATACTTAGTCGCAGGAGAGGATGCGATATAGCCGTCAATTAGTGGAAGACGCCAGTTGATTAGTAGCACTATAGCAGTCCACAGAAAGATTTTGAGTCGACTGACCAATCAACTAGTCCATTGGCAATTGGCTGATGCTCATAAGCAGTCGACTGATGGACTAGACTTTATGATGAAAATAAAATTCGTCACATATTTGACGACGAAAAAAATATTCATCACAAAATCTGATTATTCCACTATAAGTGACCGTGGGTTTTATTTTTTCTGAATTTGGTGAAGAAATTATTATTTATCACAGATTTGGCTATGAAATAAATTTTCATTGCTAATTTAGTGATAAAATTATTTTTCATTGCAGATTTGACGACAAAAAATATTTTCATTTCAAAATCTGGTAAAATAGGCACCATGCATATTTACCAAATTTTGCAATGAAAATATCTTTTATCACCAAATCCACGATGAAATATATTTTTCGTGACAAATATTTGTGACAAAAATTGACTTTCATCATAAATATCTGCCACAAAAAATTATTTTATCATAGATATTTGCGATGAAAACTATTTTTCATTGCAAATTTCCATGACGAATTTATATTCATTGCAAAGTTAGTTGCTAATTTGTAATAAATTTTGTGACAAAATAATTATTCATTGAAAAAATTATGATAAATTTTTTATTTTTCATCACAAAAATTTACGGCGACTTATTTGTAACGAAAACTTTTTCGTTGCAAATTTCATTGTAAAATATTTTTACAACGAATTTATATTCAAAATTCATCACAAAATTTGTTGCAAAATTACAGTTTTTTGTAGTGCTAGTGCATGTGTTTATGGTTTCATCAAATACAACATTAACGAATTGGATTTCTCAATCTTAAGAGATCTCTTCTTATATACCCTATAATCTCTACTTAGTGACAAGTAGTCAACTAGGATATCTTCATCCACCTTCATAGAAAATTTATCTAAATGATCTTCTATATTAAGGATATAAACTTACAACCAAATACCATAAGATGTTTAATTATAGAATTTTTTCCAAATCAAAACTTATAAGGGGTTTTCCTAAAAATATTATGCAAATAAATACTATTTTGGGTATAACATGCGATATTAATTATCTAGACCAAAAGATAACTAGATAGTGAATATTCATTCAACATAAACTTAGCCGCCCCTTGTAAGATTTGATTTTTCTCTCCATTACTCTATTTTGTTGGGATATTGTCGGATAAGAAAACTCATGCATGTATCCATTTTCCTTGCAAAATTTTAAAAATCTAGAATTATCAAGTTCACCACCATGATAACTCTAAATATAGTTGATTTTAAAATTCTTTTTGCTTTATACTTTTTTATAAATGCTAAGTAATATTTTTAGATTATCATCCTTATGTTTCATGGAATAATCTAATGTAATCATCTATTATTACCAAACAATATCTACTATCATTTAAGGAAATGATACTGTTACTGTAAAAAAGATCTATATGCAATACTTCTAATAATTTTATGCTAATAACAATAGATGTCCCTTTGAGATGACTTGATTTGCTTCCCTTCTTAAAATACATTCTATAGTTTGTCCTTATTGTAGAGTATCTTTGCATGTCTTTCACCAAGTCCCTCTCGATCATATTTGATATTTATCTCATGTTGGTGTGTCAATCTCCTATGTCAAACATACTTCCTCGAGTCATGAGATACTTAATAGACAGTCTAATAATACAAAGAGGATTAATGCACAAATATTACTCTTCACGATTGTATCTAAATTGTTATATTTTACTAAGTACTTTATTGAGTGAAACTCAACTTTGTACCCAATGTCATACAATTGAATAATACTAAGAAAAAATAATTTCATAATATATATAAAAAGCTTTCTTAAATAAATTTAAAAAAAGTTCAATATTAACTCTACCTATCATCTTAAATTCTCCATCGTTGCCAAAGGACACTATCCCCTTGTATTAATGCTTGAAAGTAGTAAATTCCATTATATCTTTGGTCATATACCTACATCATCCACTATTCGATATCCATTTGTCCTTCCTTAGCTTTTACCTATCAAACAAGAAAAATTAAATATTTAAGTATCCAAAATTTATTGGGTCAGATAGAGTTAACCAAATATTAATTGGGCAATCAATTCTTTACTACATTAGTCTTAGGAACATCCCTAGTGGTAGTCTTAGGCATGAAAGTGGTCTTCCTATAAATTGATGATACATACAATACAATGTCTCCTTTTGATTTGGCTTATAACTAATATTAGACTTGCTATATACAATTCATTGGTTCTCAAATATCATATCTAAATATTTAAAGTCATATGCATTTCTTTAATTTATTTATTTGCAATTTCAATGAAACATTATCTTCCTCAAACTTCTCAATTTGGAAAGAGCTTCCTTCTTGTCCCTTACAAACGGAAGAAGTCTCCTCCTTAAAATCTACAAGCCCCTTTTAGAGTGATTTGACTTTGTCCTTGGACCTAATCAATGAATTGTTTAAACAATTAATAATTTTATATAATTTATTTAATTTGGGACTGGTCACCTCATCGTTGCGATGATGATCCTTCCTTGCAATTTTCTCTTCTTCTCACTTGAGCTCTCCACCACCCCATCATCAATGTTTATGAAAGTCATATGTCAGTCCTCAGGGCTTGCTCTGATGGCTAGCACAGCCGTATTAAAGTTTGAAAGGACAAGGGGTCGATTCCTGGGTTTTACTGTCAAGCTACCGATGACTCCGTATTTCTGCCGCTTTCACATTTTTTATGAAAGCCATATGTTAGGTCACCTTTCACAACTCCTCTTTCAATGACTCCAATAATGATGAATTATGCCAAGTGATTTTGAGTGTCTTCTTCTTGTTATTTGTTGATCTTCGGACATTTTAATCCGTAGTGATTAATAGACATACCATTGGATTTTGTTGACTTTTTTGTATTATGAAACATTCTCTTTATGTCTTCCTTATTAAAACTTTTGCTCTTCTTCACCGTTTTCTTGATGAAACTTGAATTCTCTCTCTAAGATGATATTGTTTTTCTCAAATGCTTGCAATTTATTGATGCATCGACTTTTATCTTAAATAAAAAGCATTGTAAATTTTAAGACTTAGTAAATGGTCAAGGCCTTGGAACTCATACAGCAAAGGAGAGAGGAAAAGAACTCAATAAAAGAAAATAACATGATTCAAGGAGTTAGAATGAGATTTCCAAATTGTAGGAGAGTTGCAACCCTTCGTTTAATTCTAAAAATCAAAGAAAACATTTAAATTATTGAAAAATGACAAACAAAATCCACCCAAGGGACACTATTATATTCCCCACATGAGAGAGGTTGTGCTTTCTCTTCATTAAATTAATCACCACCAATTTACTAGAGGTTGATTTCAATCTTTTCCTCTTAGGCAACCAAAAGGAGATGCATACTTGGCCCACAAGTCGTAAGTTATAGTCCATTGTTCCTCAACTACATGGGTTAATCCAATTTAAGTAGGGGCTGCAAACCATCTTTCAGCCCCATGATTTGATTTTCTCCATTACTCGAGTTAGTGGTTATATATTCATATTTCTATATTATATGGAACTGAATATCGTGCTACGACTCGAACACATGAGCCAAAAATGAAAGTTGCAGAGATGAGAATGTTAAAATGAATGTGTGGACATACGAAGACAGATAGAATAAAAGATGAAAGCATTAGAGAAAAAGTCGGAATTGTATACATTGAAGAAAAACTCTGAGAGACACATTTAAGGTGGTATAGATATATACTTAGACGACCAACTCCAGTTAGACAATGTAAAACTATGACAAACACACACATCAAACATGAAAGAAATAGATCAAAAAAGACTTGGTTAGCAACAATAAAACAAAATAAAATTTATTTAACTATAGATAATGACCAATAGCATAGAAGGATTCATATAGTCAACCCCACCTGGTGTGATGAAACTTAGTAAGTAGTAGTTGTTGTTGTTGTAATAGTTATATGATTATATTTGTAGATCATGCTCTCACACAAACTAATGCTAAATTTATTATTGTAATTCTTTTTAATTTCCTCCATCATTAATGCATTCAATAAATCATTCATGTCTCTACCCGATCCAATTTGTTGTTAAAACAAAATTTCAGTAATTTTCCCACCATTTGAGCCAATCCAAACATAGCAATCATCATTTGTATTCTTATAGTATACACTTGCTTTACTATTATTATTATTGAAAAATTGTTTAGCATACATTTGTAAATGAACGGCCTCATAAATCAGCATCCCACACAGCACAAAGAATGGTGTACAACTATTTTTTACTCATAGACTGCTTGGTAATTGCACAAGGGACACTATTTCCTTTCTCAATTCATCCCTTCTTAACTTCCCTGTGGTAGTAAAAGGAAAAGGTTTTCCCCAGAGCATGTAGATTTTTGGTATCTTGAATCTGCAATGAGGGTGAGAGAGCAGCATAATTCAGTGAAAGATACTGGTGGAATGAAACAACTTTGTTTCCTTATTAGTTTAAATTCAACATCAATGAACTAAGGTAGTGTACAAAGACCTGGTTAAATTTTTATGCCTGCAATGATATTGGATGATCTCAGCCGAAACTTGTTTCTCCTCCACCGCATATTTAGAATTCTTATCAACCCATTTCCAGCCTTCCTTTATGTTCAAGCATGCAACAAGTTTCTCGTTGAGGCAGATGTCAGGAACACCAACCACTACCACTTTGGAGATTCCAGGGTGCTTAGATATAACAGCTTCCACCTATACCGATACCGCAACTGAATGATTAACTGAGTAAGAGAAGATCAATAGGATATGATGGAAAGAAAAACCAACATAATATTCAGCTACCTAATACCTCTTCAGGATACACATTCTCTCCTCCAGTCTTAATGCAAGCCTTTTTACGACCAATGAGCCACAGATTACCATGGCAGTCGATCCAGCCAATGTCACCTGTGTCAAGCCATCCTTTCTCATCGAAATCCCATGTGATCAGCTCCTTGTGGTTCCAATACCCATCCATAACATGCAAGCCTCTTGTCATTATATGTCCAACAAAGGGATCACAAGAACTGCCACTGCTACCAGATATCTTTATTTCAACATGAGGAGCAGGCTTTCCCACACAGACTCCCCCTAGTTGTGTCATCGGAGTGGCATTGGTTTTTTCATGAAACGATTTCCCATTCCTTTTAGCTGTGGGATCACAGAGGGTAATAAATGTCAACGAAGAACAAGCCTCGGTCATTCCTGTTCATATAGAATCATGACATAGTATGAGCAGCTGAAGTAATAGAGTTGCAAGATATAAAGAATTATGAGAGGATACATAGTCACGTACCATAAGCAGAAAAGATCTTGGCATGAGAGAATATGCGATAAGCACCTCTTAAGAGCTCTTGTGGAAGGCCACCACCCCCATTGAGAATTTTGCACACAGTTTCTCCACTGCTTGACAAGCTAAACTTTCTGATATCCAATTTGAAAGAGTTATGTCGCAAAAAAAATGTTGTTATTTTAAAAAGAATGCAGGTTAAAAAGAGGAACAGTCCAAACCTGCTAGGTTTGTATGTTCTCACAAGTGCATGTTTACCTTTCATATGCAACTAAATCAGCCATCATTGCAGGAACTGTGATAAATGAAGTCACCTGGAATTCTTTTATCGCTTCAAATGTTAACCTTGCATCAAATTTGGGTATTAAGATATGGCAACCACCTGCCATTAGCATTGCCAGGCAAGAAGATATTCCACCAATGTGACACAAAGGAGCTGTGTGTAGATAAACCTGAATGCACATCAAAAATTTATCCTTATTCATGAATATATTGAGAATATTGTAAAGTAAAACTCATCCAATCCTGCATGTTTATAGTTTCCATGTACATCTAACATGATCTGGGGCACATAGTAGCAAGAACTACATTTTCTGTGATATACAACTTTGTACATCCAAAAGGCAAAACTAGTTAAAGTACTATTATGCTGATTTATTATTAAATGAAGATCACAACTGGGTCTTAGAAAGGAAGCATACATCATCTTCACCATAACCAATGATAGAAATTTTTGCAAGTGATTGAACAATTATCGCAGTGTGGCTTATTGCAACTCCTTTTGGCTTTCCAGTTGTTCCTACGTATAACAAAACCTTTAGATATCAGTATGAAACAACCACATAGAGACAAAGAAGGCTTTTAATCTTCATCAATGTAAATGCCAGAGTTAATTTTAAATGAGGGAAGTAGAAACCAAATCAAGTCCAAGGACTAAGGAGTGTTGTTTCAGTTAACGGAATTTATGGTCGCTAATTCATTATAGGAACTTCTTATATTGACACTTCGATAGGGGATCAATTAGAACTCTCTCTGCAGAGTGTTTGAATTTACAATTCAATTTGCAAACAGAAACTGGAAAAGTGAAAGTCCTTTTGCTCTAAAAGTCAGAGTGCTAAATGAAGGATAACCACAATAACCTGGCTGTAGAAATTTAGAACCAGATTACCTGATGTAAAGCATATAAGTGCAATGTTCCCTGGTGCAAATATTGGATCAGGCATTGGTGAAACTTTGACAAAGCTTTGAATCATTTCAATCGTCAAATCTGCAAATCAATTGGTGATCGAGAGATATACAATTTCTGCTGAGAACATTGTTCAAAAAGAAAGTTTTAACTTACAGTTATGGTTGCAGCTAAATGTTGACGGTGACTCTCCGATATAAAGATATAGCTTTATAGATGGCAAGTTCTTCCCCTCTTGGAGCTGGAAAGCCCATCGATTGCAGTGTTCATCCACCACTAACATTTTGGGGTTTACGAGTTCCATCGCCATTCTTGCTTCTTCAAAACTCTACCTTCAGCCAAGGAATTGCTTTATTAGGAAGCTAAGAGAACGTGAATCGTCAAGTTATAGATCAGAAAACACTTCATTCCTTGTAAGAGTTAACTCACCCAACGGTAATTGAGAGGGGCAACAATGGCTCCAACGTAGGTAATGGCGAGGAACAACTGTACGTACCAATCGCTGTGAAGCAATAACGACTGTGAGTGTCATGGGAGTTGCTCGTCGTTGAGGTGGAGAATCGCTTCGCACCTGTTGAGGGCAGCTATGGCGACGACGTCCCCTCTGGCGATCTCGGAGTCGGCCAGAGCACGGGCAAGGGAGTGGACGCTCTCCACGAACTTGCTGCCGGTCTTACACCGGCCTCCGGCGACGGTTACCGGCGCATGGCCCCGGATGGCTTCGAGGCGGCGGAGACAGAGACAGACGTGGCCTCTCGAGTACGTCTCCATCCGCGATCAGCCACCTCTGCTTCCGGTCGTCACACGATGCTTTAGAGATGAGTAACGCTATCTATCTATCTATCTAGTCTATCTACGTGGATTCCATGGATCCGCGATTATAAATCGACAACTTTTTTTCTGGTATATCATCAAAATTGAAAAATAAAAAGTTAAATGAACATTGACTGTTGACATATTACTACGTAGCACTCCCCTTTCAATCTCTTTTGCAAAAACTTAGATCCTTCAAGCTAAGAATTTTCTCATCTCGACTTTATAGGGATAAAAGGAGTAAATTATGGTTAGCTTTTGACCCTATGATATCTGAACATGGTGAAGGATAGACACCTCAACTAGTTTTTCCATATGGAAGAATTAATTTTTACTCTCTTCTATAAGTTTGCACTGTGTAGGATTAGACCCAACGTAAAGGACTTTTTTAGAGAGGCCCAAATCAATTAATTTTTTTTTAAATTTGACTCATGGCATTAAAATATGTTAACCATCTGACTTTGTCTTTGAAGACTTCCCTTTCAATCTCTATGTATAAATAGGGATGATTTTAGTGAAAAAAAGAGAGTACAATATTCTCTTATTAGGCTCAAGAATCTCTGAGGTGATGTGTTCTTATCTTGTTAATTATTCTCTAAAATTATGATACATGACGTCTTAATGAATAAATCAATTGAATCATTATGGAAAAAATATTTTGAATTCTATTATTATCCTTGAAATATTCACTTTGTTTTTTACTGGTACTAGGTATTCAAACTTTCAGCAGAACTAATCATGAAAATCGTCAATCCAATCTCACGGACCTTCAGGGTTGCAAGAATTCCAATGGTCCTCATCAACCAATCCTCCGTAGTCGTGCTATCTCTGTAAAATTTATACAATGCCAAAGTCGTACTCTGTTTACGAAGGTAAACTCATCGTTGAGGTTCGTTCGCACAAATTTTTTAAAATGTATCACTGAATGTGTCTCAGCAAATGATCGAATAGCGGCCTCCTATGTGATGTCTTTTCACCTTATTATCACACCATGATTTGGGGATAAAATATTGACTTTTTAGTTGACTATACAAGGGACATCTACCTCTTATAAAATAGATGACTTTTTTTATCATTAGACAAATTCCGCATCTCTCCAATATTATTGTTGTTAGTTTTAACTTACACATCCATGACTACACATTTAACATGTATGTGTAATTAAATATGCGATCAATCTATATAATTAGCAAGATGCATTAAGACGCCTCAATGTAGTTAAAAATGATTTTTTTTTGAATGTCAAATGATCAAATAACTATTAGGCTAGTTAATAGATCAGCTTTATCTATATGAAACTTTAACTAATGAATACAATTTTTATCAAAGTGTTTGGACTATAGATAAAAAAAAATATCAAGAACTTTTATTTCAAATTTTTTATTCAAATAATTTATTATATTTTTTATGTTCTTTAACTAGGAGTTCCAATAACTTCAAATCATCCACACTACAGTTATAACAAATCCTTTTCTGAAGCTATTTATAAAGATACATGAACAAATGAATCACTTTTATAACCTTGATTCAATTAATAGTTTATAAGACAATTATATGACATATATCTAGATTATTTCATACCATAAAATTTTATACTTTAGTTGAATACTTATCTTGGGAATATAAAATGCATATTTGAGGCATCTTAAGCCCTTTTGGAGCTTTCATGCATGTAGCATTATAATTACATCATTAATTGCATAAATACTTTTTTTATGTGCAACCCGATTAATAGATAAATGAAATATTATTACATTAATTGAAAGGATAATTGTTTCCTCATGTATAGTAAATACTAGATCCTTGTGAAAAACCATGTAGGACAAATCTTTCCTTATATCTCACAAGTCTTTTTTTTTTTTTTTCATTTTCTCAAAAAATCTATTTGTAGTGAACTAGTTTAACACCTTTGACTATGAATTAAAAAAATCATTGTGAATTATTATTTTTTTTCCATTTTTGTCTAATTATTTCTACGATGACATTTTTCAACGGACATAGGATTAAAAATTTTATTTTCTTTTAATATGTCAAATGACATATTGTTATTAGTTTAATCATGCCTTAATTATATATATTCAACTATATTGTTTTGATGTGTATGGCAAAAGGTGTAAATTAGGTTTGTGTATCTTTCTAATCTATGCATTAACTTATCTATGAACTTAGTAGGACATGCATGAAGCTCGACTTGCCTAGCCAAAGTTGTGTTGCTTAATATTTTGAGGTCCGTTGGAGATCATAAAAAGATGGAATAAGACATACAAGGGATAATAAGACTATTCATGCAATTATGTCCTAAGTGATAAGTCTGGCCATATGATTTTGATATGTTTGACAAAAGTTTAAAATTAAATTTATATTGTGTTACACATGATGTATACCATATGTGCAACAGTAAATTACTTGACAATTATGTTAAATTACATTAACTGAAATCAAGTGGAGCAAGGCCCATCAAACATTTAGAAAAAAAAATATAAGTCCAATAAAGGTTGGGAGATGAATGAAAATAAAATGGGTAGGTTAACCAAACATTTGACAAAGGAGAATTCCAATAGATATTGGCAAGTATGGAAGTCCAAGAGGAGTTAATAGACATGGAAGATCTAGAGGTAAGGTCTTTTGATAAATAAAAAGTCCCAATATGTCAAGGTCGGCCGATACTTGACATGTTAGAAGTACTAAAGGTAAAACTCTTGGCATGTGAGTTGTGAGGGACTATGAGTGACATATTATTTGGGTTGGGTAATTATTTTACTTAGGTGAGAACTAGATCAACAAACAAGTGTTCAATGACAAAGTTAATAGGTCATTCAACTAATGGCCAATTCAATCGACCAATATGATTAGTTGACTAAGAAGTTAATTAAAAGTAGAAAACTCACAAATAAAAAGGTTGTTTTTTAGGATGAGTTGATTGAATGACAATTCAATTGACTAATTCCTATCTAGTGTACTAGATAAACAACTAGTCTTGGAATTTTTGCGAACAAAATGGTTCTATTACAAGATGAGTCAATTGAACATCAAATCAGTAGACTAATGGATAGTTAGTTGATCAAGAAATTGACTAAGGCACTGTCCAAGCAAAAGGAATGTTTCAATTTGCAATGGATTAGTTGATTGGGCATTTAACTAGAGCCAAATTAGTTAAGTAAGTTAATTATCAATTCAAAAATACTACTATCATTAGAATCTTATCTAAGGAGTTGATTATCATGACGAAGAGTTTATTGATTTAAAGTTGAGTCAACTCAACAACTTAAGATTACGAGCTTATCCAAAAGAATCAATTGACAATGTCAAAGTTGATTAGCATGGATAACAATTGACTGAAAAGGATTGGAGTCAATTGAAGATAGTAGATAGAAAAGATTGGTTATGTGCAAATCAAGCTCTAGTGAATTAATGGTTAAGAATAGTCAATTGACATTAATGAATAGTAACTATTAAAGCTTATGCATGGACACTTGGAAGACTATAAAAGGGAAAGAGGGGGAGGGGAGCAAGTGTAGCTTGAAGCACTTCGACTTATATCACAATTCCTCTACTTCTATGTGCCCATAATTGTTAAATTTTTGTATTTACTTATCGTATTGTTTTTATTTTTAAGCTTAAGGTTTTTACCTCTAAGCTTTATAATTTTTGCAAACTCTTTTGCACTTAATTTGCTTATCCTTGTAAAAGTTTTTGTAAAAAGGTTTATCTATCTTTATAAAGTTTTTGAGAAGGAGAAAGATAATGATTTTTCATAGGTTAACTCACCTTACGAGTCCATAGGTCATAGATTTGGATTTGGAGGTTTCAAACCATGTAAATATCTAAGTACTTCCCATGTAAACCTCTAAGCTTTAATTTTGAATTTGTGTTTATGGCACTATCTATCCCTCTCTAGCGCCATATACAATCTAGTAGTGATGAGGGGCATTGAAGTGGTAGTATTGATAACAAAATAAGGTGAACTGTGAAAGTGCATCCTAGGGACTTAAGACCTAATGGAAGATGCCTTTGGTGACAAAGTCAAACTCCAATAATAAGCTCTTAAGTGAGTTGTTAGAGTTGAATGACTTATACTTTTGGTTCAAGTAAAATCTTACTTAGGCATAAGACTCAACCAAGAAATAGTATATTTCAGAATTATAGGCAATGTTTCAATGGATTGGAATTTGACTTCAGTCACCTGATGTGCTTAATCAACTAGGGAGTCAATTAACATTTGATTAGCTATGAATATAATGTTTCTATTTTATTTTCATTTGGAGTTAGTCAAATGAGCAATTGACTAATATGTCTTTAGTTGTCTAACCATTAGAATGAGTTTCTATTCAAATTTGAAGGCGAAGACCATTTAAAGAAGATTATATTCAAAGTAGACTAATGTGGACTTTTGCTTTCGCTGTTAGGTAATATTTTCCCCTCCTTATCCTTTCACCCTTCCCTCTGGCATGGCTAACTCAACGGCATGGTGTGGATGTATTAATGACGTGGCCTCGTCGCAGTAGTGATGCAGCCTCACTGCGGCAGCGCTGTGGCCTCGCTGCGGCAGCGACACGACCTCGCTAGGGAGCTAGGCCGTGGAGTAGAAATTGAGGATTTCGAACCACATAAAAATATCAGTGTCATGCTGTGCTTGTAATTTTCTTTTATTTTTTACTGTGTTTTGTTTTTTGTTGTGCACTAAGTTTTTGTAGACAAGTACGAACTTGAAAGAAATGTCAAATCTATGAACATCGCTATTCACCCCCCCTCTAGCTGACGCATAGCAAAGCTAGTGATCCTACAAGTGGTATCAGAGCGAGGTCACTCTTCTACAGACTAACTGCTGAGGGAGCAATGGCTAGAAGGATGGAGTTCAATGACGGATTTGGGCATGACATTCGAATTCCACCACCCTACGAATTTAGTGGGTTTGCTCAATGGAAGACGATGATTGAGTTCTTCTTCCAAGTAAACATAGAAGATTGGTTCGCCCTAACAGAGAGCTTCAAGGTTCCAAAGGATAAGAAAGGGAAAGCACTCCAAAGAAGCAAATGGACCGAGGAACAAGTCCAAAAATCCGAAACAAATGACAAGGTAACCAAGATTTTGGTTAGTTTG
>JBAMHZ010102806.1:0-29165 GCA_037177395.1 Alpinia galanga | reverse complement strand
AGATCATGTGCTGATCAGATAAAAAGATATTTATATTAGTATGAGACTTTTTGGATAAAATCAAAAAATAAAACTACGAGGATTTAAGCTTAAAATGGATAATATAGTACATTATCAAGATATGATACTAATAATTTATACACACGATCTCTTTAGCTATTCATTTTATTTGACATTTAAATCCTCTTGATTTTTTTTTTATTGTTGATCTCAGTGCCTTAATTACCTAAAAATTTTCACTAAGATTAATTACATGCGCCTGAATTAGTTCGCTACATAGACCTATCAAAAATATATTTTATGTAGACATGAGTCCTGTTTCTTTAGATGAAAATCAGAAGCCTTTAAAGTTTACTCGGACGGTCAACACAATCATATTAAAATTTGAAAAATTTAAAAGTTGATTTTTGGGTTTCACCATCAAGCTACTGATGACTCCGCATTTCTGCGCTGGCCACCCTGGATTCCTGATTTATTCCTCTTCACATATAGAGGCAGCGATGGGGGATCATTAATATAGCAATTCTATATTTTTTTACATAAAAATCAAAGAAGGAAATATAAAATACTATTTTATTTTATTTTATTTTTCCAATTTCTCTGCTGGAAATTAAGGAAAAGATTATTCATCAACATTGTTTCTTTTGATAATAAAAACAATTCTAAAAATATTAAAAGTTAAATATGTATAAAGGGGAATGCATAAAAGTAATTATTTGTAATGACAAACTATAGCAAATGTATAATAAGAATAATAGCACCTTGATAACCAGTAACACTTAAATGTTTAGAAAGATTAAAAAAAAATTATTTTAAGATTCCTCACAAAAGTACGAACGAAGAGAGTTGAGTAGCTTTCATCTCTCCCTCCAAATAATATTCATTTTTTTACGAGATCACTTATGAAAGAGGTTTGCATCTAAACACAAACCTCCACTCCTCTTTCTTTCTCTAAATTTGTATACTCCAGATGAATTCTAGCGATTTTATCTTCGAGTTTAATGGACTACCAAGTCTTGTCTGAGATTGTCAGGCACAAAAGACTAAATTTGTTTTTTTCTTCTTATACGTAAGTAATACAGGAGACTAAAATTTGTTTTTTTCTTCAGTTCAATTAAATCACATATATATTTATTTTCGAAGAAAGACGCGTGTTCTCTTATCCCCGTGCCATGTGTTTCATTTAAACGCAGTGGTGCATGGCACCTACGTTTTCAAACACATAAACAATTCAATTGAAAAAGTGGCCACATGTGTATTGATTGACCATTATTCCCCACCTGTGGCTGTGGGCTGTGGCCTTTATTCATCACTTGTGAACAAACAGCCGCATTTTCTGCAAACAAACAGTTTGACATGAGATCACGATTCTAACTAAACTTATTCTAACATTCGTTCCCACGGATTCGAATCAAAACGCTATCAATCTGACGATGCATGCAATAAATTATTCTTCTTTTAACACTTAATAAACTCCAGCATCAAACAAAGCAGATGCTTTACTTTTGCAGTGCATAGTTTTTTTTTTTTTAATGTTTTCATAATAATAATAATAATTCCGATGGTAGTTAAGAAATTATAGCACGTCCAACAACTCTTTAGTTAGTGCGTGCGTGACGAATGACTTGCTTTTCCTTCCTCTGTTCCTATCAATTATAAAATAAAATAAAATAAATAGTTTTGGACATGTGATTTCCACGTCCATATAAGCTTGCCACTTCCATCGATCTATCTATCTGTCTATCGATCGTCGCCGACACAATAAAAGCGATATCGCCGCTGTCTGGCGTTCTATAGCTGGAGCCTGGAGGACAAATTCTCCGTTTCAAAACAACAGCTAAATACATAGATAATATTTATTATCAAATAATTTCAAAATAGAATAAAAAAATATATTTAATTATGCTGTAAACCCGGCATAATTAATAGTCCACTAAGCAGCTGAGGTTTGGAAGATGCCTTATCTATGGTCGGTATATGCTCCCACGCCCCCGCGCTCGCCCATGCGGGAAGACCTTCTTCGTCGCCTCTCCTCTTCTGGTGGCTGCGGCTGCCACCCTTGCTGTTTATAGCCAGTGCATTTTTAATACACTACGTGATCCGCCTGCGTCCAACGCCCTCCACGCGCAAAATATAACTAAAGGAGAGCGCCAACGCGCGGCTGCCCTCTTCCGTTCTGCTATCGTTCCTTTTGCCCTAATCCCTTCTTCCCCTCTTTCTCCTTCTCCTAGCTACCTCCTTCCTTTCCCGCTGTGCTCGAAGCTGTCTCGGCGTTCTAGACAGCCATCGAGCGAGCGATTGAGAGTTGCGACGATGCCGGCTTCCTCGGAGCAGGTTATGAACTACCGCGGAGGTTCCGTCCTCGGGAAGAAGACCATCCTCAAGAGCGACCACTTCCCCGGATGCCAGAACAGGAGCTTGAAACCCCAGATAGACGGAGCCCCAAATTATCGCCAGGTTGGTTGCTTCATCGTTGGTCTTGCTCTCCTCTCTATTCTTAACTGCCTCCGCTTCACGTCGGCTTCGCTCTTTCTTCTCTGATTGCCTGGCCTGCAGGTGTGTCTACAATTGACCGCCTCGCTTCGCTCTTTTTCATGTTTATATCTTCATCTGCATCCAAATCATGATGCCTAAAGCAGCGATAGAGTCATGACAGGTTGGTGGTAGAGCCCCAAGGGATTGTCATGGGCGGTTAACTGTCTGGCTGACTCGTGTTCATCATTCGCAACAAAGATGTCTATACTTGAACTTTTTGTTTTCTTTAGAAAAATCAAGCTCTTTGTTCGTTATATCCGCAATATTTAATTTGTCAAGATTGGTGGGGTACTTTGATGTTTAATCACGAGGCCGTCTATGCTGTTTTCTCGAATTCCGATTTCGTCTTCCACTGATTTGAACATGTTTTCCTTAAATAACTATAATCATGTTTTTGTTGACAATCACAACAACTTGCAGGGTATTATGAATTAATATTTAATCCTTATTTTGTCCAAATGCTCTAACCTTGTTAGCTAAATAAAGCGGTAACAATTAAAATTGCATTAGTTTGTTGACTGAGGAACTTGGTAAACCTTAGAGAATGCGAGGGCAGACTGATATCTTGCCGCTTTTCACATTTACTTTTTTCCTCATACAACCGCTATCGACAAAATAAGAATCTTCGAATAATAATTTCAGAGTTCTTGTTAGTAGTAGGAAACTTGACATTAAGTTGGAGATTGCTATCACGCCCTTATTAACTTATTAAGTTTTATCATGTTTCAAATGTGAGCAATTGGCCATAATGGTTAATAAAAATTGACCACTGTTGGTGCAACATAAATGTTCTATTAATATGTCCACAAAGAAACTTGTATAATGTTTATCTTCTAGTTTGAGAATTAACTAGATTAAGAAAATAAATAACTTTGGTTCCAAGATTTGAAGACATCAAGTTTATGGAAATTATACATATGATTAACCGGTTTCCTTCTATCGTAGCAATGTGAATCGAAATAAATATTAATTTACTTGGCTAATTAGAGGATATCTCAATTAGATGATGCTATATAATCTTCAAAATATCTTCCATGGTTACAAAGAGTTTAAAAAGAGAATGACTTTTCTATCTATATTGTGTTTCTAATCTAGTTTTAGACATGTTGAATGCAGACAATCAATGTCTAATGCATGCAACGATGTAGTGCTTCTCTATGTGCATATTCTTTTTTTTTGTTGCATGCCTATCGTATTAAAGAAGTTTGTTACTAAATCTCTCACGTGGTCCAATATCTTCTGCATCATTATGCTACTCAGATTCTGCACATATATGCCTTTTCTGGTACTCTTTTATTCTGATTAAGTGATTGTTACTTTTTTAGGCTGGTTCCTTGCATGTTCATGGAGTTGCAATACCTACAATAGATGGGATACAGAATGTGCTCGATCATATTGGGGCAAGAAAGCAAACTAAGCAAAAAAGAGCACTTTGGCACAACCTCCGAGAAGAGCCTGTAAGATCAATTGGTTATTTAAGTGAATAAGGGTGAAATATGAAGAGAATTTACTGTAAAATTTTCTCAATGTAGGTCTCATTTTCTTAATGATCTTCACTTGTTTAACCAGGTGATCTACATCAATAACCGTCCCTTTGTTCTACGAGATGTTGAGAACCCTTTCTCCAATCTTGAGTACACGGTTTGTGAGAAAAAATGCATTGTGAAATGAACTTTGATATTTAGATCAATCTTTCTTTGTCGTTACTATATAATAACAATTATAGCAAGTTTCCTGGGGGACCTTTGTTGGTTTATAAGATGCTTTTCGATTATAATGGAGCTATCACTTTGAACATGAATTATAATTATCTGATGAATCCTCTGCACTGATCTTCTAGCAATGTTTCTTCTGAAATGTTGTCTAAAATGCCATACTATTTCAAGCCACCTGAGCATGGTATATAACCTGATAGAACCATTGTTTGTTTGATGACATGCTACCTCTCCCTTCTTCTTTTGCTCTACTTTTGTACAAATTAGAGATTGATTGCTAGAGGTCTTTTTAGAAACTGGAAACCAGCCAAGAAAAAAAAACTTAATTTATGTTGCCTATTTTTTTGGAAGTACTAACAAAAAGATAATTGCTAAACTAAGTGCTATTCTGGGTGAGATCATGATTTTCTAAACGTATCAGAGAAGTGCAGTTTCCTGTTTGTATTATCTTCAAATCAGTTTTCATGATATTCCAGGGAATCAATAGAGTGAGACTTGAGCAAATGGAATTTCGGCTCAAAGAAGACATTTTGGTGGAAGCTGCTAGGTATCCACTTAAATATGCAACCTTCAATTGCCTTGTGACAGTGATTATACAGTGATTGTATGAGTATTCTTTTTGTTGGATATATGATAACAGGTATGGGAATAAGATCCTTGTAACTGATGAACTTCCAGATGGTCAGATGGTTGACCAATGGGAGCCGGTGATGCCTAACTCTATTAAAACACCTCTGGAGGTACCGGATTTGATATATGACGTGGGGTCATACATGATCCGATCCTTAATGTTCTAAATTTCTTAGATGCTTAATATTCTTTTAGGTTTATGAGGAGCTACAGAAAGAAGGATATCTTGTTGATTATGAGCGTATTCCTATTACGGATGAAAAGTCCCCCAAAGAAGGAGATTTTGATGATTTGGTCAGTTACTATTTCAGCAAATTGGAAGTTACCAACTTGTTGCATGTCGTTACCTATTCCCACTGTGGGCATATTCTACTGCTGCTATTGCTTGGACTATTCATGATCAAGCTTTATTTCCCGAGCTCAATGTTGTCTTATTAATGATTTTAATGAATATTTATTTTTTTACGAATCAAGGTGTAAAATCTTGTTCCAAGCCAGGGTTTTGGTCCCTGACTGAAACGAAACCATTTTCTATTTTCTTTGCTCAATAAAAGTCGGTATCCTACCTTTTGCCTAGAGGAGGAGAAAAAGCCTTCGACTGTCAGGGTTCTGCCCAGCATCAACATAGATGTGGAATTAGGTTGAGATTTTAATCCATGTTCAGAATCTACTATGATGTCTCTTTGATCAGCTACCATTTTCTATTTTCTTGGCTCAATAAAAGCCACTGTTTATCCTACCTTTTTCCTTGAGATACTGTGTCATTGGTAAAACTGAAAATATCTTGAAACGCTTTAGCCCCAATATCAGCATGGACATGGAATTAGTTTGAGATTTTAATCCATGTTCAGAACCTGCTATGATGTCTCTTTGATCAGCTACCATATTTTCTTATCTCAATAAAGACCACTGATAAAATTACCTTTTGCCTGGAGATACCTTGTCATCGGTAATACTTAAAATATCTAGACATGCTTATCTTGGGTATCTACACCTGTAAACTTGAAAATTTGATTATCTATTCTGTGGTTTATCTGAAGCTTCACCTACACAACCCTACTGAGGTATAATGCTCCCATATACAGTGTTTCTGAATCTGTCAACGGGGATTATTTCAATAATAAAACATCACAAGTCTATTTTATCACCATCAGTTTCTTCAGAACTTCAACATCCAAATTTAGTACTCTATCATCTTTTGATTCTGGAGATTCCATCAGACACTAGAACCAGGTGTTGTTTCATATCATCATCTAATTGATGCTAATCAGTCCAGGCATCTTGTTGGATGTATGCTCAGCTTAGGTTGTAGATGAGTAGATGCAGCAGATTTTGAATTTTATCTAGATTATGAAGGATTACATGGTTACGCATAACTTTCTTGGAATTCACCTCATGTATGTATATATGAAGCCATGATTGTCTAAGATTGCAAATGCAGCAGTTAGTAATTAATATTCTCTAATAAGGCTGACAGATTTACTTTGGTTTTATTTAGGCTTGTCCTTCATGTAGACTATGCATATATGTAACTATTAAATTTTGAGTAAATTGTACAATTACTTTTATGTACATATTATAAAGCATAAGCTACTTAGTGGAGGTCTTCTTTATGACATATCTTGACTTTCATTCAATTGAAAATAGGATGGTATGGTATTTAGGTGAAAGAAAATCCCACTAAGGATCCTGTAAACTCTTACTATAGCTAGCATGCAGTATCTTGAAATTAATGTGTAAGCTTTAAATATGTTTACCCTGCATAATTGAATGTTACATTTATATTCCTTTATGTTTGTTAGACAATATGCTTGAGAACCTGGTGGTGATAATGTGCACAAGGACTATATTTGTAGAGAGGGCTACCTAGGGTATGATTTTGCTTATGTCATCCTCCGTCTCTGTCCTCTTCCCAGAGTGGGAGATTTGCTGGTCACATCAGCTGCTTTTGACGTCTCCCAAATGCATTGTTGCTAATGTCTTCCTCGATGTGGGATTTCTTCCCATAATTGGGAGATCTTCTGCTGTTGTCTTCCTCTCAGAAGCAGAGTTGCTGCTTCCAGACTGTAAGGAGGGTATCAGGGATTGCATAACAGGCTTCCATAGTCTCTAGTTTTCTGTCTGAACAGTCTCTCTCTTCTGAATCTTCCTTCTTAGAGTCAGATCTCTCAGTTGATCTTTCTCATGCATCTGAGTTCTGGCTGCTTGTAGCTCTTATTCATGAAGAGCAGTTTCAATCTCTTTTGCCTCCCTTAATCCTTTTAAATCTAGAAATATTTTCAGTCCTTGAGTCAAAACATATGCTTGTACATGTTTCTCTTTTCTTCATTATGATATTCGGTGTTCTGTTTGTGTCTCTTTGAATTTGGATTTCAAATAATTTGTATCAATGATTATTCTAGAATGAAATGTTTTTTATTGAAAAAATATTTTAATTTTAATTTCAATTTAGTTTTGGAATTGAAAAGTACCTCTAGATTCTAGTACTTTTCATTCTTTTTGTAACAGTCAATATGTTATGATATTAAAATTGTGAAAATGAATCATATCAGTTTGGATTTGGAATGTACATATGAAATTCCACCGTGATGCAGGTACATAGTATGTCTCAAGTCAGTTTAGATACAGAAATAGTTTTCAACTGTCAGATGGGGCGAGGACGAACAACGACGGGTATGGTGATAGCCACTTTGGTATATCTTAACCGAATTGGAGCATCAGGTGAACATTTTTGTTGCTTTTTGAAATAACTTAATTCACTTGATTGTAACCTGTCAGGCGATTGTAATGACCTTCATCATATTTTAATCTTGATAATTGAGAAGCTTTCCTGAAGGCTGAAGTCTCTCCATGTTGTTATTGATGTCCTTCCTTTTATCTAGTATGAATTAGTGCTTCTTACCTCTGCACAGTTCTTTTCTTTTTACTAGTTAATTTACGCTACTCAAGAATTTGATCCTTTGTTTGTTCAACAATTTTTTTTATGATTATATGTGTAATAATTGATTTTCAACAATAGGTATTTCACGGTCTACTTCTATTGGAAAAGTCTTTGCTTCTGGTTCTGATGTCACTGACCGTGGCCAGAGCTCTGAAGATGCAAAAAGAGGTGAATATACTGTAATTAGAAGTCTAATTCGTGTTCTAGAGGTAAATTGCACTTTTCTTCAGTTAGTGTATTTATGTGATTTGTCCTCTCACCAAATCAATCTTTTGAGATGGCTGTCTTCAATGCTTTAGGGTGGTGCAGAGGCCAAGAAACAAGTGGATAAAGTCATTGACATGTGTGATTCTATGCAGGTATAGCTTGCTTAATAATTGAAGATTGTTTATCTTGTTCATATAGATTTAGGTGCTTTACTTTGGAACTCATTTCTGGGTTTGAACTCGGTATTATTGAGTTAGGAATTTATTATGTGATTATGGATCTTTAACAATAATAATTGATTGATTGACTTTTTCAACAGAACCTAAGAGAAGCAATTGCTACCTATGGGAATAAAATTTTTCGCCAGCCAGATGAAATGAAGCGGGAGGCATTACTTTCTTTTTTTGTTGAATATTTGGAGCGCTACTACTTTCTCATCTGCTTTGCTGTTTTCATCCACACACAGAGAGCTGCTGTTCATTCCATTTCATCTGATCAAACGAGTTTTTCTGAGTGGATGAAAGCTAGGCCTGAACTCTATAGTATACTTCGCAGGTTATCTATCAGAGTAAAATTGATAGATTCATTACTTAAAACTTTCTGATCATCGTTTACATTCTTGGAAATTATAATCTAAATAATCTTTAAGAACTTAATCATTTTAATTTTTAAACAATCCATGTATCTGCTAAATTTTGCAAGTATTAACATCATATACATGTTTCACATTAATTTAAACCAGATCTGCATTTTCTATTGAGTTCAAACTAAGTCTCCTGTTAGCTCAATTTAGATTTGATCTTCACATGTTCTACAACATCATGTAATCATTTCTTCATACATCATTTTTTGCATCATAGAATCTCTTTCATTCTTATCTTCTTTAATTCTTCAAGTAAAACGTAATTATAGCATTCAACTTCACACTTCTATATTACTAAAAAAGTTAGTTGGGAAGTGGGATGAGTTAGATTAAGGACTAAATCAATGTTACTGCATATAAGTTATACTGCCAAGATTTATGCTTATTTACGTAATGACATTACATAAGGCAGCAATGAAGCACGGCATATATATATGTGGCTGAGTGAGCTTCTTTCTAAAACCAGAAGTTTGAAAAATATCTCTGGTAAATTTGTACTAAGAAGTTCATCGAGCATTATATCCATAAGTCATGATGGTTAGTAGGTTTATATATATATACTTATCTTTATTATAAAATGCAAGTTCTATCCAATCTTTTCACAGTAAATTTTCTACAACCTTTTGACCACAGAATGATAATGCCTTAACAAGAGTATATGGAACAGGTGACAGTATATAACAACCTATGATAATTTATATGCTCCCTATGTTTTTCCATCTAATTCCTTGCATATAGTATATTATACTATCTTTTGATATTGTCAGGAGCAAGTTAGAAGGTTTGAAATACCCATCAACTTTATCCTCTAATGGTTTTCATGTCATCTTTCATTATGCAAAGCCATGATTCTTGAACTTGCCTAACCGTGTTGACTTGTTAATGTGGAAATGAGTTGTTTCAAATCTTTTACACATTGGCTATTCTGATATGGTTACTTTCTTTGCAGATTGCTAAGGAGAGATCCAATGGGTGCCCTTGGATACTCAATTTCGAGGCCTTCTTTGACTAACATTGCTGTATCTACTGATGGTTGTCCTTATGAAATTGGTATGGTTGCTGCTATGAGGAGTGGAGAAGTTCTGGGAAGTCAAACAGTCTTGAAAAGTGACCACTGCCCTGGGTGTCAGAATCTTAGTTTGCATGAAAGAGTGGATGGTGCACCTAATTTTCGACAAGTTCCTGGGTTTCCAGTTTATGGCGTTGCAAACCCAACAGTTGATGGTATTCGAGCTGTGATTCAGCAAATTAGAAGTAAAGGTGGATACTCTGTTTTCTGGCACAATATGAGGGAAGAACCTGTTATATATATAAATGGGAAACCTTTTGTGTTGCGTGAGGTGGAAAGGCCATACAAAAACATGCTTGAATACACGGTAATTTATTGTTCTATATACGCTACATACAAAAACATGCTTGAATACAGGGTAATTTGTTGCTCTATATATGCTGCAATTTCACACACTTCAAAGTTATCTGTCTTTGTCAGATAGAATGGAAATGTTTATGGATATGAATCTAACCTAAGATATATAAGAAATGTCTGATAGGACCATAAATTCAGCAATTGTTTCACTATTCTTTAAAAAGAAGTGCAAGCATTATCCCTATACCAATTTTATATTTAGTTTTTCCTATAATTCCAAATTTTTACATATTTCTCCAGTCTTTTCTTCATCCTATTTTTGTTTTTTATAAATAAAATTGCTGATGCTGATCACAAGTCCTGACAAAAAGGATAAAGGTTGTGTTAAGCCTAGACAATGAAATCTACTACAATTTTTATATGTGGCTTGTCCTATAATACCAATTTATAATCTATTCCTCGAGCTTGTTTCCTCAACCTTTTTTGTTTCCTATAATGCTGATCACAGGTACGGATGGAAAAGTTTGAGGATGTGTTAAGCCTAGACTGACAACGTTAAAATTATCTAAACCTATAAATATATTCAAATATTAATAGTGATATAACTGAAACTTAAAGAAGGATAAGATTCATGTAGCTAATGCCAAATAATTGCAACGCTTGATGATCATAACGATTTTATTTCTAGGCATATCTATTTTCGCTCCTTTTGACCTCTACTAGGTAGTTGAATAGACAAGTGGATCTTACATCGCCTCCTCTTCACTTTCTTCACTCTTATTTCACAACTACCCTGACTTATTTGTCCTTTGGAATTTGTTTAATTGATTCAAACTCTATATGCTAATATTTCATTGCTTCTAGTTTAATTGATTACCATCATCAAACGGCGAGTATTGACCTTAATCTTGTAACTTTTGCATTGTAAATATATAACTTAACTAGATTGGGAGGATTGCAGAACCTCAACCTCAACCTCAGTTATCTCTAATATTGTTGGACACAACTTAATCAGAGTATTGCCACATTCATCTCAACAATCTCATCTACCCAACATTCAAAAATAGTCTGAACTTATTTTGGGCTCAACTTAAAATGTTCAAGGTTTTGTGACCTAAAATAATGAACTCTCCTCAATTCAAACATGAAAAGAATGAATTTTTTACCATAAGTACCTAAAGTGTTGTCTTGTCAGGGAATTGATTGTGAGAGAGTTGAGAGAATGGAAGCTCGATTAAAGGAGGATATTCTTCGGGAGGCAGAATGTTATGGAGGTGCAATAATGGTAATTCATGAGACAGATGATGGACAAATATTTGATGCATGGGAACATATAGATGCTGAATCTATTCAAACGCCATTAGAGGTCTTCAAATGTCTAGAATCTGAAGGTCCAATTCGATATGCACGTGTTCCTATTACTGATGGTAAAGCTCCTAAAAGTTCAGATTTTGACAGAATAGCATCAAATATTGCTTCAGCCCCCAAGGACACTTCTTTTGTGTTCAATTGCCAGGTATGCTTTTTCTGTAATTGTTTGGATTTTCATGAGTAATCAAATCCAAATGGTGTTATTTTGTACAATAACCATGTTTCCAACAGATGGGCCGTGGCCGGACAACTACAGGCACTGTGATTGCATGTCTAGTCAAGCTTCGGATTGATCATGGAAAACCTATGAAGATGCAGAGGGATGACAATTGCAATGAACAACTGGATGCTGGTTGCTCTAGTGGTGAAGAAACCATTGGTGAAAATGGTTCACCAATTTCAACTTTTCTAAAATCTACGGATGGAAGTGAACCACACCACAATTTTGGCATTGATAACATCCTTATACTAAGGAAGATAACAAGACTCTTTGACAATGGGATTGAATGCAGGGAAGTTTTGGATGCTATCATTGACAGATGTTCAGCTTTACAGAACATACGTCAAGCAGTTCTTCAATACAGAAAGGTTATCAATCAACAGCATGTGGAGCTAAGAGTAAAGAGGGTTGCTTTAAATCGAAGTGCTGAGTATTTGGAACGGTACTTCAAATTAATCGCTTTCTCAGCATATCTTGGAAGTGAAGCTTTTGATGGTTTTTGTGGGCAAGGAATAACTAAGACTTTGTTCAAAACATGGTTGCACAAGAGGCCTGAGATCCAAACCATGAAATGGAGCATAAGATTGCGCCCTGGACGATTTCTCACTGCCCCTGTAAAAGACTTCATCTAAGACTTAAATTAGATAATGCATGATTTTTGTTCACATGTATACTGAGTTGATTAAAATTTTCTTCTCATTTGAATCCAGGAAGAACCAAAAGCACTGTTTGGGTCTATGCGTGGTGATGTAGTGATGGATGCGATAGTCAAGTCACGCAATGGGTCTGTCTTGGGCAAAGGTTCCATACTGAAAATGTATTTTTTCCCTGGACAGAAAACCTCAAGTTGGAAGCAGTTTAAGGGCACACCTAATGTATATAAGGTATGTTAATTGCTGAATTTGTTAAATTGAGTAATTAATTTCTTTTACACTGGCATAAACTGTTCCTCTTTTAGCTATTGGGGGTTAACTGTAGTTGTTCTTTTTGGAAATATATGTTAGATTTTTCCAAGGAATGTTTGTTGAGGTGTTCTATAAGTTCAATATCATGAAATTATGACAATTCCTCATTTATAAGTTATCGAGCTAATTCAAACATTTTTACCTTGCAACTTGTTCCAAATAACTGTCATTACTTGTTACCTTTAGTATGAGTGGGTTAGGCTGAATCTCTGAACTTGTCTTGGAATCCATTCTTTTCGTACTTGTAAGATTGCCTGTTACTTTGCTTTCATGTATTTTGTAAAGGTTATGAACATGCAGTACGATATGTTTCTCTCCCTTGTCTCATGTCATGGAGATGGAGAAACAACTTATGGGCTGCAGCTGCACTCTAAGCTCTTGAATTCTACCTATTGACCTCTCCAATTTTCTTTCTCACACCGTTTGTTTCTGCATGATGGGACCTGCCAATGCTCTGAACAGACAGTTGTGGTATATTTTGTTCATAATAAACACCATTGTCGAGACCAGTATGGTTATGACTTACAAGCATAATAAGCCCTTTGTTTACGTGAGTGTCAAGCTTTGTGGATTGAAGTGCTCTAATTAAAGAATAGTTTTTTGTAACACTATCCAATCTCCATTTGTTTTGTTCAATGTTTATTCATATTTGATGATCAAACTTAGAGAACACAGAGGAACAAGGTGGCTGAACTTTGAAGGTTGTTAATCATATCCATTTTCTAATTTTTGTTAGACAAACACTCTATGCTTAAAATTTTAAAAAAGAACTGATCTGATTGAGTTGGTTCTAGAATTTGTTTACAATCCCAAAACTAATTGCATCTCTCTACATTTATGGATGAAAGGCTGATGAATGGTAGAATATTCTTACCCATATTTTTAATACAAATTGATCTTTGAACTTTATATCTTCTGTTTCATATGCATGTCTCCCTATGACGTTGAGCAATCAGGGAGAACCATGGTTTTGAGTTTCATTCATCTGCTGATACTGGGCCAGAGGAACAGTTCTATGGAGAATTCAGCTATCAAAACCTCGGTGAGAGATTGCAATGGATATTGAAACTCTGATGACAAATTAACTCACTGAGGAGCCTAGATGAAGCTTTTGGCAGACAACTGATCCAATGAACTAACTGAACCCTATATGAGATAAAGAGGAAGTTTTTTTAGCTCTGGTAGTAGAGCTTCTTCCTTTCTGATCATTGTTAACTGACACCATCTCAGACTAACACATGATATGATGGTCAGCATAGGAACCCTACTATTCTGCCAACCAGCTCAAAATGGACATTGGTATAGGTATCTGAAAGCTTGGATAAATGTCCACAATAAACTCTCTAAAATCCTGCAACAGTGTTAATATATATGATTTAGGATCCAACATTTATCAGAAGCCTGGCTCTGGATTTGAAGCATTAGTCTGAAAAATGCCTCTTTAGACATAAGTAATTTAGTATGCTATAATGATTTCATAATTTTTCTTAAACTATGTCTATGACAGTTGTTTGTACCTCATTCAGAATCACCTCTTAACTGACAGTTGCACATGTATGCCAAATTACTTAGGATATGTCTAAATGGACATACTATACTAGTGGAATTTTTTGCTTGAATCTCTTTGTCTATATTTTCTATTTTAATATTATTATGCAATTTTCCAGGTAGATGCTTATCCTGTGTACAGTATGGCAACTCCAACAGTTGATGGTGCAAGAGAAGTTCTGTCATACTTAGGTGCTAAGGATCTTTCTGCAACAACTTGTTCCCAAAAGGTCATCATTATAGATCTGAGAGAGGAAGCCGTTGTCTATATCAATGGTTCACCTTTTGTTCTTAGAGAACTTGATCGCCCTGTTGATACACTAAAACATGTCGGAATTTCTGGTTCATTGGTCAGTGCAATTATGGCTCTAGTGTTTATGCTGTCATGCACCATGTCTGCTTGGTAATTATCTTTCTCATGCAGGTGGAACACATGGAGGCAAGGATGAAAGAAGATATATTTACTGAGGTGAAACAGTCCAGTGGTCAGATGCTTCTTCATCGAGAAGACTATAACCCAGCTTCAAAACGGACAAGTGTGATTGGTTATTGGGAAAACATCTCATTAGAATATGTTAAGACCCCTGTAGAAGTGTTTGCAGCACTGATAGATGAAGGCTACAGAATTGAATATAAAAGGATCCCTCTTACAAGTGAAAGAGAAGCATTAGCTGTGGATGTTGATGCCATGCAATATTGTAAAGACGAGTGTGTATTAAGTGATATGTGGCTTGCTTGTGAAATTTTATTTGTTTTTGTTATCTGCTGACTAGTTGGAGTTCATCTGCAGATTTGCTAGGTACTACCTTTTCATTTCACATACTGGATATGGAGGGGTTTCATATGCAATGGCTATAACATGTCTCGGGCTTAGTGCTGACAAGAAATTTGCTACAGAACAGACAGTTGAGACACATTTTGTATCAACTTCACCCATTGGGACCTTGCATTTTCAGTCATATGGAGAAAATGCATTAAAACAGGGTGACTACCGTGACATTCTAAGCCTTACTAGAGTTTTGGTCCATGGACCACAAAGCAAGCATGAAGTTGACAATATCATCGATAGGTATCTGTCTAAACTCTTGGCAATTTCCAAAATGTGTTTTTTTGGCAACTTGACATTGGAGAACTTAGTGTTAAAAGAATCTGAACACTTTTTTCCTGAGTTTCTCAAGATTCATGAAATTCTTCATGCTTTTGTTGGTTGCTATGAGCTCTGTGTGGACTTCAAACTTTGAGTTCCTTTTGTTTGACTACAACTTTGGTTTTTAAAAGCTGGCATAGGATGATACAAACATATTTTGTTCAACTTAGGACAAGTACTAAATTATTTGGCCACAAAATTTTTCCAAATAGTAGAGCTAGAGGAGATGGGAACAGATGAGCATTTTGAGTAACTATGGCTACTGTGCCACACGGATGTTGTGTAAAGGATGATCTACTAGATAGTCATGGACTGAGTTGCTGACATCCTTGGCATCATGGTTTTGAAAGTCCTAGCTTGAGCTACATAAGAAAATTTTGAAGTTTACCTTGTAGCTACTGCATTTGATATATGCACCTTATATATGTGAAATTAATAAACTTTATTTGCTTCACTTAAGCTAATTTAAACTAAACTAAAATAACTTAAAATCTTAGGCTATTTTATTAGTATTTTGCGATTTGTGTATTAAATTAATAGTTTTTGCAAATAATAGATGCTTTTGATGTTAATATAAAACTTTATTTTAATATTGATTGTTTGTACCTTTGTATAATGTTCTCGCATATTGTATGTGCGCTATGCAGTGAATCAAATGCACAGTGCTTGCATATAATATATTAAATCATGTTTGACATGCTCAATTTTCCATAAAAGGTACATTTGGGCTTGTCGTATCCATTGAACTCCATTGTTCTGATATCAACCTCCTCCACTTTCATGAGAGCCTCTAGATAATAATTCAGTGGTTAAATAAGTTCTACCTATTGTGATCTTGCATAAGAAAGGTGCTATGACGTGATGGGACATACAAAATTTATAATAAATTATCATTCAGTATATTCAATTCATGAATATTGTGTATTTATGAAGGTAAGGATCGTATCTATTCCTAAGTAATTCTGTTATATATTGTGATTTTCTATGCTTATAAATTAACTATGTAGTTGGTTGATAGTTTATTTGCAAAGCAAACATTAGGTGGTCTAACCTATCATAATTTTCCTTAGGAATTATTGTTCATATGTAACTACAGTGAAATTTATAGGTTAAAATTGCTTGCTATTTTTTCAATCTTTGGAAATTGAAATTTACACATTACTAGAACACTATTCCAATTGGTTATTCACAGGCAAAGAGAGAGAATCATTTTAGAGACTAATTAAGGAACTATTTTTTAACTTTCAATTAGCACTGCATATCCTCAGACATTCTTTGTTTTGTTATAGAATGCATAATCTGTCGCCACCTATGAATAATTTGGTTCTGACATAGTCTTGTTCATAAAATTATTTTATCCAATCCAGAAGATGAGAGCTTATATGCGAATGAAATTGCCTAATATATATTGTATCTACTCAAATGTCAAAAAATTTTGTTACACAATTCAAGAGATCAACTTATTTTTCCTCATGTTTGATTGTTCCACAGCACCATTTATATTCAATGAAATAGAATTTTTTACATGCATATTCATATTAGCCAATACAAGAAATAGATTTCACTTCAAGATGAATAATATGTTATGATCAAATTTTTGGTGCACACTGTAACATCTGATGGAAAATTACAAAATGGATGTCATAATTTGGTTGCCTTTTCAGAAGTGATTAAGTGACCATATAATTGGCAAATCTGTGGCATTAGTGGTACGAAGGGTAAATGAACAGTAGCTCCACCTATTCCAGCGTATACATTAGACATTCTCCAAAACTATGGGTGTTCCTGTGTTTCTTACTTTCATTCTGTGTTTGTCTCTCTAACTCTCTCTCTCTCTCTCTTTTGCATAGCTATTTTCTTATGTGTTACTTTGGCTTTGTGTTAGGTGTGCTGGTGCTGGCCATTTGCGAGATGACATATTGCATTATAAGAGAGAACTTGATGAGTGTCCTAGTGATGATGATGAGCATAGATCCTACCTCATGGATATGGGGATTAAAGCTTTGAGGTTAGTCTTTTTTCCTAAAAAAAATCTTGCTTGTTTTTTGGTGTCAATATTTTCAGTTTAGTCAGTATACCTTCACATTTTGATTGGACAACTCTGCCTAGACTAAGACATGAATTGGAATGTGAAATGTGGTAATTATGTTCACATGAATTCTCAACCGACGACATTTCTCAGAATCAAGCCTGTTCTCAATGTTCTTCTGAAGTGACAATGGCCTCAGGATAATATGAGAATAAACTTCCATATAAAATTAAAGATAAATATTACTTTAACTAGACATTTCACAGCTGTTAATTAGTTGAATGTTACTGATTAATTGAGATATGACTTTTGATGCAATTTTATTACTTATCTGAAGCCTTTTATCTGAAGTTAAGATAGAATTTGTTCGCTAAATCTTCTCTAATATACTAAAGTAGATAAGTAAAAAGAAGTCTGGTTCTAGATACTAGTTTATATCGTTGCTGATTGATAATTGGACCATTTTCTCTTGCCTGTTCATAAAGGCAACCAACTTCCTTTGGCACAAGTGCAAATCTCTTTTCCAAATTGGACGGTACAACAAGATTTCTGCCTCTGCCTCTGCCTCTGCCTCTGCATGCATACACATGGACATTGCTCATCAACACAATTTAGCATCACAATACAATGAGATGATGTTACATAGACTTAAAAGTTTATATTGATGACAAAATATCAAAACAAAATTAATACAATGATTCTAAACTTCTGTTTTGGACGTTATAGCTTGGATGGCTAATGTCTTGGCTTGACGTTTCTGATAATCTGCCTATAATCTGGTCCTCTGGCGTGTTAAAATCTTACTGTCACACTGCAACCACTAGTTGTGGACAACTCTAGAACTTGTTTAAGCAATGACTTTCTTGTTCATTGCTTTTATTTTGTATGGCGGACAGTATTCAATGTTGCTTTCATTTCAAATCAGTCATTACTTTCCTGGCCAAAATTACTTCCAGGTTTTAGTTGACGGTTTATTTAACTGATATTTAGGCCTAAACTCATTGCCCCGGCAACAGCTTAACGTTTTCATAGTTTAAAATAATGGCCTACTGAAGCAAAATAAGTAAACCTACAATATGATAGGAATTGCTTTCAATGAAAATACACCATGATTAAGATAGCAGCCTTGGTTACCCACCTAAATGTTTGTTTGACAACTCAGATCTCCTCAATGTCCTCACCTTGACTGTTCTTGCAAGTTGACTGTTCTTCGCATCATCTACTTGACTCTTCTTGCAAGTCAAGGTTAATCATATTGCCTTCGTACTTATCCTACCAAAATAGTGAGTTCCTTAAGCATGGATTAGTATCCTAATTCGTTAGGTTGGCTATCACAACTCATTTGGCTCCGAATTTCAACATCCCAATTTAACTTCACATGGTTAGTTGCAGGTTAATGGAGGAACTTTATAAACTTTGACAAATTAACTACTATTAACTTATCTAAAGCATATTGGGCTGGTTGGGTTTGACAAGTTAATAGTCATCACAATTGATATTAGATATAATTGAATTCAATGGACTCTAAGGCACTAGAAAGGATTGCATGTGCCAATGGACCCCACATGTAGATGATTAGTGAGAATTATGGGCTATAAGTTGAGTGTTTAGGTTTGTCAAGATTTAAGTGGGGGAGATTGTAGCACCCTCAATTTAGTTCTACATGATGAGTTGTGGATTGATAGAGGAGCGTTATAAGCTTAGATGACTTAACTATCATTAACTTGGCTTAAGCATTTTAAACCTGTGGTTGAGTTCGACAAGATGATTGGTTAGTTCTCTCATCTAAATGAGCCCCCATCAACAATCAGAAAAATGAAAATTTGCAACGAACCTGTACCATAAACTATCAGTGAAATGAAAAATTGTAACAAACCTGTACCATCAACTGTCAGTGAAATGAAAAATTGCAACCAACCTGTACCATAAACACTCAATGAAATGAAAAACTGCTGAAAGCCTGCAATATCAACTATCAGTGAAATTAAAAACTGATATGCAATGACCTCTCAAATGTCTTAACTGCTTGAAAACTGAAACAGATCTGAACGATGAATTTGCAATGATCCCTCAGGTGACCAAGCTGCTCGACTTTTGGACTGAAGAGCTTGTATCATTGCAGCTCTTCTTGGCTTTTTTAGGCTGGACTTATGTTTCATATCCTTGTTTTTTTATTGCAGATCATTGGCCTTGAGTTTTTTATTATTATTTATCTCCATTCAAACCTAGAGGGTGTCCAACAATTACACTTCCCTCAGGTTGGTTGCCAGTAAGAGTTTCTCCTCAATTGCTGGAAGCACTGGTCTCTAACTCACTTATCATGCCATCGTTCCTGCAAGAAACTCATTAGTTCATGTTGTCAGCAATTCTTAACAAAGCAAGGCCATCTGTACAAGATGCATCTTGATGTTAGGGATGATTATTTTTGGAGTCATCTACTGAAGTGAATTGCTCCATTCCTAGTATAGAAAGGTTTAGGTGGGCAACGGATGGTTAACTAGTTGGAGTCCTATCCTTAATAACTGGAGGGAGAAAAAAAAACTTGTTGCTAATCTGTAAGAATAAAGAGAACATAAAAGTTGTTCCCTTTAAATGAATTCGGTTAATAAATAACACCATCACTCTAGGAAATTGTAGTTGGACAAGAAAAAGATGTGAGATGCAAGGTTCTAAAAAGCAATTTGGTTTTATGGCCAAAAAGAGACGATAGAAACACCTTTTAGAAAAAGGACTAGCACAGGATTTTAATTGACTTCGCAAAAATTCTAAGAAAACTTCTAGACAGTTATTATGATTGATTCAGCATTTCGGCACCAGTACTTATCATGTGGATCAAAAATATGTCTCAGTTTTCTTTATATGTGATTCCTATATTTGTTACATAATCTTTGGATGTCATTTGCTAGATTGGATGGTTGACTTTTAGTTGCTCTACTAATCATTGATATTTTGTTGTTTAGGCAAGTGTAGCACGAGTTAGGAAATGGATATGTTTCTACACTGGCTACATTCTACAATTTTTTCCAACAAAGAATTAATCATCTTCTAGAATGACTGTTGTCTTGATACTTTGTTTCTTTCTTCTTCCAGGCGATATTTCTTTCTGATCACTTTCAGGTCTTATCTTTACTGCACTTCTCCAACCGAAGCAAGCTTTTCGACATGGATGGAGATGAGACCTGAGCTCAGACATCTTTGTGACAACCTGAGACTGGAGTAGTACTGTCCAAAGGAAAGTTCCATGTAAAGCACCTTTAGTCATTTAATCAATAACCGAGAAAGTTGAGAAGGATAAAAGAAAGAGGGGAATCCATGTAAAGCATTAGATTAGTAAAATCTTCCCTGTCTAAAGCTTTGAGTGTACAGTTGTTCTGTAAAATGCAACTCGATCTAGGTTTCCTTGTGTACTTCTCATTGCTAATAAAAAAACATGAAAGCCATTTCGGCTAAGCTTATCTGCATATGCTGATGGATGGTTTCTCAGTATTTGGAATTTCTTGGGCTGTTAATTAAAATCCACAAATTATGTATACTTTTTCCGTTTCTCATAGTAAAAACTTGTAAGAGCAATAGTTTGTTCCATTCCTCGAGTTATTACCTTATTTTGTTTTTTTTTCCTTTTTTTGGGAAAAAGGTAGTTTTTCATATGATGGAGGTCCAATATTGAATTACAGAACGTGTAGACGCCAGGTTTTGAGAAACAGGCAAAGAAAGCCTTGAGTGATTGCGACACAAGTCACACAACAGCAAAACAGCTTAACATAAAGTGCCCCGAACAGTTCAAGGGTCGAAGAGAAGGGTGATGATGCTATAGCAAGTGGGAGCAACACCACGATGGTTTAGACGATTAATGTATACCAAATTAATAATTTATTCGATTACATAAATAATTATTTATTGCTTTTCGCTGTTGAAACAGACACTGCAACATTTTTCTCACCTGTTCCACTTCTTGAATCTGAGAGGGAAAGAAATCGAGCAAAGGCGTAGAACAGAAGAGGAAGGAGAGGGCGATCAGGAATTGGGCCTGGAGATTGGCCTCGAGGCAGTAAAATAAGCAATAAATAATATATAATAAGTTCCAGTAACAGCAAGACCTTGTTTTTGTTTTTGCAAAACAACAAAAAAGTTTCATAAGCCAATTTAGTACTATAGGAAATTGTTAATACATGAAATTCTTTTCTAAATTCAGAATAGGTTTTGAATCTCCCATAAGTTGAAACAAAGCTTAAGTAAGTCACTTCAAAACTGAATAGGAACTTCAAGGATAATGGCTTTCGTTAGTATGTGCATGATAGGTCACAACAGGATTCCACAGTCGAGCATATAATTGCTATTTCAACAACTCTTCTCTAAAACATAGTTGAATCCTTATATCAAATTCTTCCAACCAAAGTATTCCAAAGAGATTATTATGACTGATACCTAAAATACAATAGCATTTACTGGTAACATGGGCGGGTCTTGTTATTTGTCATGCTCTTTGCCACTCTTTGTTGTTGAAGCATTAAGAGGTGCGGAATTTTCATCTCTTCTTGAAGCAAACTCCCCCAAAATCTGCTGCACCTCACCCACCACTCCGAGCCTACTAAACCACCTGGCTAAGACCAGAGATGCCTCTTCAGCAACCAGAATGCCATCGTGCTCCAGTTCTATCAGAAAGGAGAGTGCTGCATTCAAGTCATTCTCCCTTTCATAAGCACTCAGCATCAAGGCAATACATCGGTCATTGGGTTCAAGGCCTGCAACTCTCATGTTCTCCAATACACTGCGCGCTTTTACACTTTGCCCAGCAATGCAGTAGGCACTTATGAGTAGAGCACAGTGCCTACTGTCAGGAACTGTTCCAGCAAACTGTATTGAGTCGAAAACCCTTTGAGCTCCACTGGCATTGCCTTTAGTGGAATAGGCTCTAAGCAACGCCTTGTAAACTTCTTTTCGTGGATAGATTTCTTGTTCCTCCAGTTCTTTCATTAAAGCTTCTGCACTCTCAAGCATTTCAGCCCTGATATAAGCCATTATCATGGAGCCATAAGCTCGTTTGTCAACAGGTACACCAAGTAGTTCTATCTCTTCAAATGTTTCCTTGGCATGATCGAAATGTCCAGCCTTGCTGTACATGTGAATAAGGATCGTAAGGGTGACCTGATCACAAGAGAACCCTCTTTGCTTCATGGCATGAAATGATCTTTCAGCATTTTCTAAGAGATTCTGCTTTGCATATAGGCCAATCAATTTGGTATAATCACGTAGGTTGGCTTCAAAAGAATTTTCCAGCAGTGCGTATTCCATTACCTAAGTTAAGGCATATGCCAGATTAAGAGATATTTTGATGGTAAGTTCTTATCATACAATTCTAAGATGAACGATGTAACATATCCTAAGTGCAACCTGAGGCAGTAAAAGTTAGAAAGTAGATAGAGAGGAGAACCAGATAAGGAGCAGGAGAAGAGTGATACCAAGAAAGAGAATATTTTAATTCAGAACTTAATATAATGAACACCAAATACTATGCCTATACAATATCTTTGAAACCAAAATTAAAGGAATAACAAAACAATAAGAATATTTATTTACCTGCTTGGCTCATTCATCATCAATGTTGTGTTTGTCCCAACTTTCAACTCTTTGAAGTTGGTTACATAAATTTTATCCCTCAATTGAAGTTGATACAAATTGTAAAGCTATATGCCTATGTCATAATAAATTCAAATCAATTCATTATATTATCCCTAGTTTTATTTAGTCTCCTCTTCCCCTTACATTCACACTCCAATCGATTTAACTTGTAGAAGAATACAGGCTAGCAGTCATTAACACATAAATGGAAAATGGTTGATAAGCCATCACATTGGCAAGAACCATCAAAATGATCGGCAGCATATGCCAACTTCAGTCGAATATTACTGAACAGAAGAGAGGAGAAATAACACAAGATATGTGAAATAGCTTGAAACAGGAAAGTACAGAACTGACCTCAAAAAGTAGATGATGCTCCATCCTTTGGATCTCTTTCAAAACTGACAACCAATCAGCCCGGCTAGGTTTCATGGCTTTCACCCAAGCAGCTAAGAGGAGGGATAAATTGTCTGTCTTGGCAGAAAAACAGATAATATGCTTCAAAAGGGCCTTGCAGCGGTTAGACATCTTTAAAGGAAGTTGGGAAATAGCCGCCTTCTGTGCTTCTGTTATATTAGATCCTATGTTAGTCCATTTAACCATCGGTTCTTTCTTGCAGCAGTCATCAGATTCACCATCTTGGCCAATTGCTGTCAACTGGAGTGAACATGTTGACACTTGAAATTTCCTTCGATACTCCAGGACATCCAGATTAAAAAAATGTTTAAATGCGACTTCAGAAAATTTTATGTTGTTTGATATAATAGTACTGATACTTGGAAGATGGATATTAGAAGGCAGAATTGGAGAAAAGCAGGGCATTATGCCGGGAAGGAATTTAGTTGAGTAATTGACAGAGATTTTATTTTTTTCACAATAACAGCTTCTATGTGGTAGAAAAAGGTAGAATTATACTAGTTAGGTGATGAATGAAATAGCCCTGCACCAATTTAAGCATAATACATCAAAGGTGCACTTTTAAGTTCTCGATGAACAATTCTGTGATAGTAACAAGCTATGCAGTTCGCTCTCCTAAATTACTTGGACCTGCAAATAAAATCATCTTTTTATTTCTCATAATTCCATTCTGTTTCTTTTTCTAGTAAAGATTGTCAGTTCTATCTTGAAAAGAACAAATCAGAAAATTTGTCATTTCTCATATCACAATCTTATCAGAAATTATATTAAAAAATCCACTATGAAATGTGTATTTAGGATATTGTAAAGATAATGAAGCTAGAGAAATGCAGAAACATGTGAGCAAACATATTCATAACTTCTTGAAAACATCATAACTTCAGCATGATAATATAAATGGCAAATAGATCATACTGATACAGATGGAATCATATCATTTGAGACTAAGCAATATACAATGCACATTCATGCTTTTAAAGTATTGTTCCACTTCTATCAGTAGGTTATGAACTCATTCTTGGACTAGAATAAGAACATCCTAAAGAAATAATTGAAGCTTCAACATTCATATGACATATCAAAGGGAAAGATAAGACTCAAATGGCTAACATGTTGATTTGAAATAAGAATGCTGCATTGAACAATGAAGAATAAATATTATTCGTATTCACATATAGACCTGTAAAAATATTAGCTTTGCTGATATTTATAGGCTCTTTCATTTTCATTCTTCCTTCTAGATTGAATAGATGTTTAGGTATTTGCTTATTGGAAGAGGAAGGTTGAACAGATGAAACAGTAGGAAGAGACAATCACAGAAGCAACTTGCCCAATAATTATCTTTCTAGAGATGCAACAATTGAGTATGGTTGCTCTCTATTGGGCAAGAAATATGATATGGCTACAGCAGAATCAGAACTGCCATAGGAGAACCATGATGGGGAACTTAACTCATCCATGTTCATCATGATGCTATTAACTGGGGAAAAATGGCAAACTACCTAGAAACTTCATCAACAGAATTATATCCTCTAACTTGTTTGAGTTACTGAGATAGAGGAGAATCGGTTGCAGAACCTCATGCAAGCTGCAAAGCTGGCGCCTTCTAAGTCTCATACAATAGGCTGCAACAACATTGCCCATCACAGGAATTAGTACAAAGCCGCCAAGAAGAGAACAGTAAAGGAGAACCGCCTCGCCTGCGCTACCAAGCCCAGATTCTTCTCGGTCGACGCTCACGCTATTCCCCCGCCGTTATTCACCGTGTTGCTCGCCTCTCTCAGGCTTGAGCAGAAGGGAGGGACTTGGTCGGCAGCTTCGCCGGGACCTCTGTAGCCGTGTTGGAGCAGCAGGCGTCTCGGAAGCAGTCTTCCGTTGTTCGACGGCGAGGAGCTGCAACACGCTCCAGCTGCCGGAGTATCAGAGGATACCAAAGAGGATGGTGAGTGGAGTTAGGGTGGACGACGACGGCGCAGAGGTACGGAAAGAACTGCTACTCTGATAACCGGAAATAGGGTGGGATATGTTTGTCACATTATATATATAATCCCTAAACTTCTTGATATACAAAGTTAGCCCTTCATAGTAGTCACACTTTATTGACACAAGATCGGCCGATCAAGTCTTGTGCATTATGAGGGAGCAACTAAAAGCAAAGAACTAGATAAATAGATTAAATAGCCCCCGGAGTTTGCTCGGACGGCTAGCACAGCCGTGTTAAAGTCTTAAAGGACAAAGAGTCGATTCATGAGTTTCACCGTCAGGCTACCGATGACTCCGTATTTCTGCGCTAACCGTCTTGGGTTCCTGATTTACCTCCCTCCATACATAGGGGCAGCGATAGAAGACCACTAATGTGACGGTTTCACATTTTTAGATAAATAGATTAAATGATCCATCCTACTTGTTTGAATAATTTTAAAAGTTTGGTGAAATAACTTAGAACATTTAAAACAAAAATAAATAAATAAATATGAAAGGGCCTAAGTTTGACATTTTAAAGCAGAGAAAATCAGTATGGACATTTTTCAACGTTATAGGTCCAATATGAAGTATTTGTAATGTCCAATTATCACAACTTTTTAAAACAAAAGTTATCGAAGACAGATCAATATATGTTTTCAACATTGCGATTAAAATCTTATTACAAGCAAGTAAAGTAAAGAGAAACTTATCACACGCAAATAAACCTCTTGCGATTAAAATCCACAGAAGAAAATTGCAAATATCTCAGTCATTTATCTCCCTAAGAATGCAACACGGTCTTTTTGGATCGCTTGAGAAAGGTTGAGGTCAAAAAGTTCACATCGGATCGGCATCTCCATCTCGTAGAAAGGGTTCTTCAGAACATAATCTGTGTACAACTCATAGATCACTTTCAGCAAAGCTTCCATGTGCAGCGAGCCAGGCTCACAAACAACGAAGAACTTTGTTCCTGGGATTCATTTTTGAGATAAATCAATTAGACGAATCCATTCTCAAACAAATGAAGGAACGCTATATCACAGAAAACCTTGTGCCTTGTAAATATGTCAGTACATGATTTTGTATATTAACATGAAATAAATGATACTCAGAAGGCGGTAGTGTTTGCAGCTTGTTCCTAAAAACAAGCTTGCTGAACTGACTACCCTTTTATTTAAAACACCCTTGCGTAATAGATGCCACAATAATTAAAAAAGAACAACGGAATGAAAAAAAAAAAACAAATCAAAGAACTTGCACAACATCTTTTATATAAATCTCCATCATGCATATACTCTTCTATTGGTGTTCACACTGCATGTATAGCAAGGATTTCCTCTTATTTACATGCAATTGCCAATTCATGTTACTAATTACGTGGTGGATGTAACTAGCCCAGTCTCTATCTTCCACAATTCCAATACAGTCTTCACATTTTTCAGCGTTGTGTTCATATTCAAATCTCTTCTCATATTTCACTATTTCTTGTAATTCAACTTCACCTGTTTGTGTCAATTTGCTGTTCACGAATTGGATAATTTTACTATATGCACATAAACCAAGCACTTTCCAACTGTATCCATAGTTTTATGACCATTTTCCTGTAAAGTATAACTAAAGTAATATGGTACCAAAGTCGTTCAGGGAGACATCAATCTTGACTCAGATAGCTTGAGTCAATTTCATGACTATGTGAATTTGAAAAAGTTATCACGGGAAATACAAAGACATTAAGAGTTAAATATATTCTTACCAATATCAGTATCTGTAATGCTCAAATTAATGACTATTTAGTTGCAACTTTAAGTGAGCAGGAATACTACTGCAATAATGCATGAGCCCAACTATATAATTTGACTACATGGATTTTATCTACCACTGAACTCTATGTAAAAAATATCCAAATCTTTTTATTAAGTTTAATTACGCTATATCTTGCTCTATCCTCACCACTGGAACTTAACCAATTCCATTTATCCAACTATAGAATCCATTCACAAACAAGTTTGTATCCTCTTGATGTATTTGTTTTCTTCTTAACATCTCCTGAAGTTGCACCTAGTTACTCCTTAAAAGTAGTGTTTTTGAGTAAGCAAAGAGTACAGGAAAATTATTTAAAGTAGTTAGGAAATACCTATACACAGATATACTGAATGGAGAAAGTGAAATAATTATGATTAGTTGTATGAGAAAAGGCAGGGCGAGGCCTAAGAAAATCTTGCTGTGATCTACACAGAAAAATTTACAAGCACTAAGTTTGATCCACTATTTTGTCCATAGATCAGCAAAAAGGAAAAGAATATATCCATGTAACAAACATATAGTTAGGGCATTATCAAATGTTAATGTAGTTTCTAAAGACAACTTTCAAGGAAACATAAATTTTTTTGTTTCTGTGGTGATCATTATTAGATGAGAAATTGAATCACTTTAAAAGGGTACCTAAGACAATCATCTGTCCATTCAAGGTGCCTAAGATATTCATCAATCTGTTCAGAGATCAAACTAACTAGATGTTTCTCTTGGATATTTCCTTGACACAAGATGATAAAATGACTCAAGATGCCATCGTCATTATCTCAAACGAACAAGTTCAAGGAATTTGTTGAGCACATTTTCTGATCTTGGTTTTTGTGCTGTTTTACTCGGTAACCATCATTATCCTGGTGTAAAATTATCTTACAGAACTTTAATATTAGGAGGCCTTGCCCTTCAGTGTTTGAAAACTAACATTTCCGTCCAAACAAACACAAAGATCCAATAGAAAAACTATCTATACCAATTTTAACATACATATAGGTATTCCAAAAAGATATCACATATTACATAGGCAGTAGCAAATACTTTAGAGAAATGAACGCAAGATGCAACAAGAATGGGACAACAAACTGGAAGTAGGAATATTTAGAAGGTAAATTTGACGGATCTGACACGTGTTAGTACCAGTGAGGGACTGAAAGCAGTGTAGATCAAAGGTATCGGCTTGCAGAAGCTCAATGCCAGAGCAACCGGTGGTGGGCGACAGTTGCTGCGAGATGGCGTGCATCGAGTGCCACAAGCTCGCCAGCCGCAAGCTATCATTTGTGTCCATCCGCCCCGCCGATCCGTAATCCTATCGGAAGAAACGGACCAACAACGAGTTCAATTATCAACAAGAAATCAAAAAGAAGAGCAGATCCAGATGGATCTAGGGCTCCCACCCACCGACCTTATAGAAGATGAGACCTCCTGATTTGTTGATTATGAAGAGGCTATAGATCGCCGCCATGGAAATAGTACCGGATACCAGACTAACGAGGCGAAGAAGTTCGCCGGCGGCGATGGTGATGAATCGGCAGTGGAGATCCCGGACACGAGAATGGCACGGTTGTGTCAACGGGTTAGCATCTGATCGGAACGGACGGACGAGAGACCCAATCAGGGCTTCAAGTTTCAAAATATCTGACCCGGTTTACTGAAATTCCCCTTCTACTTGGTTTATCACAGATCATGCCTAATAATCAAAATATATTTGGTTTTACTGACACCTGTGTAAAAAGTTCAATTAAATCTATTTGATTTTTTTTTAAATATCGGTTTTTTTTCATTTAATTTAGTTCCATTTTGAATTGCAAATTAAAAAATTAATTTAATTGATAAAATCAAATTTGAGATTATTAGTCCATTGATATTGTACCATTGATTATACATGGTATTAATTTTATAAAATTATAATTTTGTATATTAGTCCATTGTAATTAACTGGTATAAATCGACTGATATTATATAGTATTAATTGATTTAGTTTTTTTTTTTAATTTTGATTAAATTAATTAAATTTTTATCGATTTGATTTTTTATTTAAAAA
>JBAMHZ010102275.1:0-16399 GCA_037177395.1 Alpinia galanga | reverse complement strand
CTGTTTGCTTGGGGAGGTAATTTACAAGGCTGGAGCCACCTATCGCCCAATCTGACCCGGTCTAACTTGGATTGTACATAGGACAACTAGGGAAGTAATTGCCATGTCCCATCAACTGACCCACAAGTTTGGGATGGCAGTGGTATGAACAGCAGGGAACTCAAATTGGGCCCGACTGACCTGCCAAGTCCGGCCCAAAAAGTAAAAAAAAAAAACTTAATAAATAGAAAAAGCAAAAAAAAGAAGTTTAATAATTATTTTAATTTTTTTTAACTCATTTTTGCATTATTATATATTTTTAAATCTTTATTATTATTTTTTAAGAAAAATAAACATAAGCCCGGCACCCTTTCTGCCTCTGATAAATCTTATTGCATCCATCTCAACCCACTTCAATGGTCTAATCAAACTGACACTGTGTTTGCCAGATCAATCCACTCTAACGTTACTGATCAAGCTAATCCTATTGTCCTTCAGTTCTCAATTCAACTATTCGAATGAATCCAATCGAGTAGGATTAATAAAGCACTGTAGTTGAGTAGACCTTTAAAAAAAATTCTAATTAATACGTGGGCAAAACAACAAAGCAGCTGACCTGATGTATATATTTTATTCATAGTTGAAAATACAAAACTCAGTGGATAAGTAAGTTGACAAAACAAGGGGAAATTTCAGTGTCATTCTATGAAATCCCTGTGATCTTATCATGAAAGGGACTAGAGACTGTGATCATATGGACGAGACTACAGACTCTGCATCATACAAACGTTAGTCCTACGTTCTACAGGATCAGTGAAACGGTTGCACGACCAGATAGAACCTAGATGTATGATAAATAGAGAAGCTGGTTGACCTGGTATTTCATTAAATTTTTTTAATACGAAAAGTCTTAACAATTTGACATTTTACCAAGTTATCAAATTGGAGTAGCTTGATCAATAAGACATTTAGATAGGGAAATGAAACTGATGTAGGGAGAGATGGGGGTGGTTCACCTGGGAACGCAAGCGGTTGTTGTCCTGGAGAAGGGCATCGTGGTCAAGGAGGAGTGCGTCATAGGAGGCCTTGAGACGGTCGAAGTCACGCTCCACCTGTTGGTTCCTCCACCGGGCACGGCGGTTCTGGAACCACACCGCCACCTGCCTCGGTGGCAACCCCAATTTCTTAGCCAGTTCGCTCTTCCGTTCCGGCTCTAGCTTGTCCTCCTCCTCGAAGCTCCGTTCCAACATTTGTATCTGTTTCACTTCGAAACTATATCAACTTGCTTTATACGTTATCAAATTAAAAACTTGCAAATTCTTATGCACAATTGAAGTGACACTACTCGATCCCCATCGTTTTATCGCTATGTACCAAATGTCAAATGCCCAAACGAACTTCCCCAATCTCATAAAAAAAAAAAACATGATTTTTCAGCAAAATTCAGATTGGTTCATGAAGAATGACTGTCATGGCTTATATCTTCAATTGAAGAACTCTTGAATTTAGTCGTCTTATTTCCAACACATTGATCTCATTATACGAACAAAAGCAGCCTTTCCACGCTATTGTTTTTGTCTCACGGGCAATGATTTCGTCTCAATTATTTTTGTCTTCTTTCCTTGAACAGCTGGGTTGATCACCAGCTATTCTAGTAACCAATACGTTTATCCACCCTTTTTCGGGATCCCCCTTATCAATGGAATAATTTGGACAAAGGAGATTCCCTTTTTTTTTCTCTCTCTCTCATGGGAGTTTACTGTTTACCTGCTCCGAGGTTAGGCGGCGCTTCTTCTCCGGCGGAAGTACCTCATAGTACTCCTCGTAAATCTCATCCGGTGACGTGAAGAACGGGCGGCGCTTCATAGCTCTGCCATCCTCCGCTATCCCTACCACCGCCGACCTGACTCCTGGAAATTCCAACACAACAAACTCGTCAGTTTGTACTGGAACCCAAATCCAAAGCCAGTTCATCAAAGGAGCGCAGCAGTTATTACCTCCAGAGCCCGAGTTCGCACTGCCCAAGACTATCAAGCGGCTGCCCGGAGAGGAAGAGGAAGGGGAAGAGAAAGAGGAATCGAAGGTCAGACATCCGGAATCCATCCCCATCACACGAATCTTATGATCGACGTCCAGATCTAGATCTCAGAGAAGGTACCCCTTCCCGTTGACTCGCTGCTAGCCAAACGTATGTACTATTCTCCGATCGATCGAAGGGGATCAGTCGATCAGTTTATAAGAAGAATAAAGCGATGACGGAGATGGTCTTGTGGCGGAAGAAACTGGTACTCCACAGAAGACGACTCGATGTTTTCATCGGGGTGAGAGAAAATACCATCATGCAGCTACGATTTGAAACAAACAAGGGCAAGGAGAGGAAGAAAAAGAAGAACAAGAGTCTCCACCACCACTCCCTTCCGGCGAAGACCTGCCGGAGAACGCCTCAGATCGGGGAGAAGAAAGAGAATCGTACGCAGATGCTCCGAGGAGTGAGGGAATCCGCCGGCCGGGGCTGGAGATTCCACTGAAATGGGTATTTCAGTAAAGCTACAGCTTCATCTCGCAAAGTTGGGGCCATCGGAGGCCGAAGGGGTGGGATTTTATAAAGAAAGTGGTAGTGCTATGACGGAATTGCCCTTTGATTGTTTCGCACGAGAGAGAGTCCGGCGACTTCCGGACTCCGGAGGTTAAAGCCTGACATGTCATCATAGCGCCGCTAGTTGCAATCCCATAACGGTGGATGGCACTCCACCGTTGGAAAGAGGTTGATAATAATATTAATAAAAATTTTAAGCCATTTTATAAAAACTACTAAATATTAAAGGCCATTTTAATCAAAATAAGTGGAAATTAAAGTAAAGGTACTTTATCAAAATATCTTATTAAATGTTTAAAAGCATTTTAAAAATTATTGAATCAATTAATTAAGTGAAAAATTGAAAGAGGAGGTAAAGTATGAAAGGTAAAAATGAAAGGGAAAAAAAAATATGCCAGCAAATTGCGAAAGGGAGGTCTTTAATTTACCATAAATTTTTGCTTGTTAGATGAGTAGTGGTAATAAAAAAAAACATTTTGATTTCTCACTATTTGTAAAGTCTAAAATAATTGAATTTTTTTCTCCTTGAATTCTGATATAAATATATATTTTTTTCCATCAATTGGTGAATTTATATTGGCTTATTTTTTTAATTATATTAACAGAGAGGATCTTATATGTGTTTTTCCCACCATTTATCAGAAATGAAAAATATAAAGCGATATTATTTTTTATTTGTACTCATTGGAAACTCATACATACACGTGTTTTTTCCCTCAAAATCATCTTTATATATGCTCTAATTTCCATATATATATATAATGAAAAAAAATCCATCAAAACAGAGAAAACACTCTGAAAGGCAATTATAATCCATTTTTAACTTAAAATAATTTAATTTATTAAAATTTCCCTCATGAATCTGCTGTTAATTTTTTTTCAAAACAATTATGTTTTGACTATAACCGTTTAAAATGAAAATATTATTATTCCATGAAGTTAGGGTGTTTTAGATATAAAAGAGATGTGTAATTTGGAGAAAGGGTGCTTGGTCTAGCCCTTTGGAGTAAACTTTAGCCTTCTATCTAGTGCAATCATACCTTTTTAATATAATCTAATTAAAGATTAGGTTCTCTAATCTATACATCTTTGAGATGGGCTGTAGGGCAAAATACTATTGAATAAAGGCAAACAAAAATAAGAAAGTTGTAGATGTGCATAGACCTATACAACAATAAATACAATTATAATTAGCTGTAACTTGAATCATGACTAAATAAGATAGCATAACCAATATTTTACAATTGTTGACACACTCTGCCCCTTCTCCTCAAACTAAAGTCGCTTAGATGTTTGCATCAAACACGATGATGAAATAGATCAAATGTCTAAATGTTTTTAGATATTTGGAATCTAATCGAATATCCACGCACATCTAGTCCAAGGTTATCTAAACAAACTTTCCAATAATATGGCAACAAATTTTGAAGTGTCACTCAACGTCTGATCAGCTAAACTTTAATGGCCGATAATTCTGCACGCTATCATAGATGGTTTCACAGAGTTACTAGCGGCTTGAGTACTCGATGAGGCTGATATGATCCTCTAGTTAGAGGAGAGGATTGTGAAATTCCTCCTGTTTACTGCTGCAGCTGAGGCTGAATGCATTCATGGCGAGATCATAAATGGCCAATTTGGAGAAGGTAATAGAATGCTAGAGCATTTGAATTTTAGATGCCCGTATCACGTTTTTGGGTTGTTTTTATCCTTTTTTGTAAGGAAAAATAAAAAGTCAACTGGTTTCTGGGTTGGCTTAAACCAATTGGAAGAGAGAAAAAAGTCTACTGGTTCACCATTGGCCATGAAAGTCTTAATCCAGGCCTTCAATTTTCTGCAGCATTCAATTAATGCATCAGCATGACTAGTTGGTTTTAGACAGGCCAGCCGTCTGTGTTTACCTTGAGAGAGAAGATATCCGATTTCGAGAATTTCTTCCTCGTTTATTCCGATAAAGAGTTCGTTCGCATGATTAAGTTACAAGTTACAACCATGGAAATATTCATTTTTCTGAAGCAAGGACTTGTTTATCGTGAAGTTTTATGCTTGCCTTGGTTAAAGTTTCTTCTGTTTTTTTTTTCCTCCTCCCATTCTTGATCAGCGTGAAGCATTATTGACTACCATGCATAAATAATCTATCGTCCAGTACATGAACTGTACTACCCATGTCCTATATAGCGAAGCCACCTAATGTCCAATCGTTGTAAAACTTATTAATGGAGGGTTGAACCAACATTTAGTTAAACTATTCGCTTTCAATTCTTCTCCAATCTTGAATAGTAAGAGCCAGGTGCAGACTGCCGATGGCTCTGGCTTTGTGGATAGCAGCTTCTATAACAAGACAGCAAGTACAATTCTAGCGATTATTTTCTTAATTCATTTTGCCGTCAAGTGGCCACGAAGTGATGATGACGACGTTTTTTAATAGTTGGACTCAGGTGGAGTAACTTCGAGAAGTATGCCCAGCATTTTAAAATGTTGGACTTTGAATACTAGTGATTTAACTTTTTATTCGTAAGTCCGGGAATTTGTTATTTTACATTTTGTTCACATTTTAAAACAAACACACATTTTTTTTTGTTTCATTTGATCGTAGAATCAAAGGCGACCATGACAAGCATTACCGCTATGCATTTTACGGTGCATATTGTGGTTTTATTCTTCTTCAATGAAATATGCTTAACTAATTTTCCAGAATACTATAAAAGCTCTGAAATCGTCACCGATTGTATTAATATTAAACATCAGCCTATCACAACTTGCTGCAGCACTGAACCTTTAAAAAAAACAGAAGACAGATCTGGCAGCCAAAATGTAGATAATTTATAGAAATATCAAGCTCGACGAAGAAACAGTCCTTATCATAATCATTTCTAGAACTGAAAGAAATACATAACGTACAACACAAAGTGTTACCGCATACAAAAGCTAAGTTGGTTATTTAAAAGACATGCTGATCCATGATGGACAGCATGGCTGATTTTATTGTATCATAGCACAACTGTATAGTGAAGTACAAGACAATCAAAACACATTAAATCTGACTTGCCACAAATATTGCTAAAATTTAACAATAAATAGAGAGAGAGAGAGAAAAAGAAAGAAAGAGAAAACCTCATTTTAAATCAACCCATAATCCTCATGCTTGATTGGCTACTACTATTAATCCATCCATACCAAAGAACAAGGTCTCTCAAAATATTGTCCAAATACAGTCACTGACCTTTGGCATAAAAGGAAATTTGAAGGCGTGATAAGATCAGAGTTCCTTTTTAAAAAATGGAGCCTAGGATTTTGATTTCATTGATAAGCCTGTTTCAACTTTCTTAATTTCAAAAATCAGCATCCTCCACATTTTGAGAACAAACATTTCTGCCTCATCATCTAATATAGACTGAAGCATTTCTAGCATTGTCGATGCTTGCACGTGATCTTTAATACAGGAAACAATGTAGTCCACCAAAGTGGCCTCCTCTTCTCCAAGGAACTCAGTTATCTTCTTTGAAATCCAAGGTCTCATCCTCTCATGCAATTGATGCTGCGAACAAGGTGTATACCTTTATCAATAGCAGAGAGCATAGTAGAAGAAAAAAGAGCAACTATATGCCAGGAAAAATGTAGCACAACAGTTTCTACTATGATAGCATAAACCCTTTTTCCGAATCTTCAAGGAACTATATTTCACTTAGCAGAATAGGATTGAAACAAATTCAACAGCTTAGTAGACTACTCTATGGCATTCAATACTAAAAAAAAATTTGAATCTATAACACTATCATATATTAAAATTCATAAATGAAAGCATTACCTTGTCATAAACATCCCAATTAATTTCATAGACAAACAGTTCTTCCTTTGTTTTTGGAATCATATCAATCAACTGCTTGGCATCCAATAATTTCTTGTTTTCAGTTTTTGATTTACCTTCTCTGTTTTTTTCCCGATCAATATTCCTACTATCATGAATCTTCTCCCTACTTTCGTCTTTTGAACGGCTACTCTCATCATCATTCCGATCTCGATCCCTCAAATTCTGTTTGTCACTAGAACGTCTGCTCCTTTCCCTATTTATATCAGCCTTCTCATCTTTTGGGTTGACACCAGATATGCGTTTTGCAAATTCAGCAGCAGCCACCAAATTTGGATGTGATCCAGATGCATTTGCCTGGACAGCCTGTAATTCTTCAGTTGAATAATCAATTGGCACAAGAGGTCTCATTTTTTTATCATCCAAATCCTCATCATCCTCTTCATGGAAAACTGAAGGGACAGTTGTACGTTTTCCTGAGCCAATTAACCCAAATCCAAGCTTCCGAGCTGGAGCATTATTGTTCTGCTTTTTATCTGAAACTGCAATTGGCGCCATCATATTAAGGTCATCACCACTGCTGTTTCTAGAAATTCCATCAGCTGTGATAATAAAAATAAAACATTTGTTATAAATGGCATGCTTATGCTTAAAATGAATCCATAGTAAACAAAGGAATTAAAAGTTTACCAGCATCAAGATCATTTCTAGAAACATCATTAGCATGACTGGATGCAATTTGCTTGCGTTCAAAATTCTCATCTTCTTGCATAGCATTTTCATCCTCATGAGTAACCTGATCAAGTGACTTTGACTCAAGTTTTAGTTGCTTTATCTCAAGTTTTACTTGTTCCTCTGTTGCCCTCCTCTTGGCTTCAGCAATTTCTTCCTTTTCTTTCAATCTGTCTTCAAAATCCTCTTCCTTTTCATGCTGCCTTTTTTTTCTCTTCTCCTCAAGTAAACTAGTTCTACGCCTTCTTTTTCTTGAGTCATCATCATCATCACCACTACTTTCATCTTCCTGCCGCATTATCTCTTTCCACCGTTCCCGATCTCTTTCTTTCTCCCGTTCCTTTTCATATTGTCGCTGGTATTCTTTCTCACGTTCTCTAGCTTCCCATTCTTTAAGACGGTCCTTGTACAACCGCTCTGCCTCCCTTAATTTCATTTCCCTTTCCCTTTCCCTCCTAACTCTCTCTCTTTCTCGTTCCCGCTCAACTCTCTCAAGCTCCCTTTCTTTTTCCCGTTTCAGGTCACGTTCCCTATCTCGTTCTCGGCTCCTATTATCATGCCGTTTTGATCTATCAGGAGTCTCAGGCTTGTCACTTTCGGTTGTTGGTTTGTTTTCACTCATAGTGTCATCGTCGTTTTTTTCTTCAGCAGCATCTGCATGAAAGTTCATAAGTCAACATTAGCCAGAACAATAAGACAGAAAACATCAAAAGTTATGTAGTTTGGGAACTTATCGTACCACTTTTCATTATATCGACATCAGAATCCCCATCCTTTGATTTGGAAGGTGTGTCGGAAGTACATTTAACAGATCCATCCACAGGCATAGGCGGAGGCAACGGTTTGTTCTTTAATCTCTCTTCTATCATTCCTGTAAGCTTCCCTAGAGCAACTCGATCAAACTCACGATCTTCATCTGTGACTAGACCAAAACTCTTGTTTCCCACTTGGTTTTCTTTATCTTCAGAATCTTTTTTGGCTCCTTCTTCAATTGGCTTTGCAAACTGCCCTTGCTTTTCAGTACTTTCTTTACTATCCCTTTCATTGGCAGGATCGCCAGTTTCTGCTTCTTTCTGCTTCTCTTTTTCAGCTTTCCTTTCAACATAACGCTCGAGATATTCCCTAGTAGCTTGGTTGATGTTCAACTGAACAGGTATGAGAAGGCATTAGATGCACCATTTAACAAGGAAAAAAATATGGAGACTGAGAAGCACAAACACATATGCTTCATTCAAAATTGAGAGCATAAAAATAAGAAAAAGATACTGCGGTCGTTTAAATTCCCAAAGTCAGCTTAAAGAATTAAAAATTAGAAATTTCATACTCACAGATCAATAAATTTCAAACAAAATTTCAAAATGTGTCATGCATCTAGAGTATTTTGGGGGGAAAAAAACAGAAAACAATATTCTCATTCAGAGATTAATATGAAAACATGACATTGTCCATGCCAGTTTGCTTCTCTCTAGTTGTTTAGTTGGAAGGGCTTAGAGGGGAACTACAAGTACAGAATGCAGACAAATATAAGATTTGAAGAAAAAGCTTCTTCCTCCTAGTTGGAAGGAAAACAGGTCGACCAAACTGACTTCCCTTTGATCCATTAGCACAAACAGTGATCAGTAGCAACTCCTTAAGAAACGGATCATAGGTTATAGAAATGCAAAGTATCAGATAAGCAGCATTTTCTTAATGTCAGAACTGAACTCCCTATGCCTAAAATCAACTGATAATCAATGAAATCATAGAAATGCAAAGTATCAGATAAGCAGCATTTTCTTAATTTTAGAGCTGAACTCCCTATGCCTAAAAGCAACTGATAATCAATGAAATCAAAACAAAAGGAAAGTACCACAGCTGTACAGCTCTTTCAAACTCAACAATCATTATTTGTCTTGGGAATTCACATAGCAAAAGTGAAGGGGAAATAAGAATAGTAGTGGCAACACAAGTTAAATCCTAATAAATGCATTAAATATGTTGGGGAATACATATAGCATAATTTGAATGAGGATAAAAGAACTCGAGACATTCCAATGTTATTTATGGAAAAAAAAAAAACATATATCTGGCAGATCATACCATCAATTCTTGCCCATCTATATTCAACTTGCTCAGTAAGCGCAATGAACGGAGAACCCCTTCTGCGGACTCAAATTCACAAAATCCAAAGGCCTTAGGTGTACCATCAGAAGGATCTTGTGCCCTTTTCCAACTTTTTACAGGTCCACAAAGCTTGAAATTTAAAAAAAAAAAAGATATAGAAAATTTTTAAAAGAGGCATAACAAACTGACTTTCAAAATTCAAACATAAATCTTCCTGTAGTCTATAAGTTGAAAAAATATATATATGTTCAGTAAACTTACTGTGAGAATTGAAAGGAGAAATTCATTTTCTACTGTGGCTGAAATCTTGCCAACATAAACAGTAGTCTGTGGCCTTTCTATTGGTGTAACAACTGGAACAACAGGCCTGACAATAGGAGTGGCTACCGGTGGTAGACCCCGGATACCTGGAATTGGAGGCCTGGGCATCACTGGAATCACACCAGTCTGGGGAATTGGACGCAAAGGAAATACAGGGCGAATCATCGGGTAAGGAGCTGGATAGCGGGGCATTCCTGTAGAATAACAAACAACATCTATGCCAACATGTCAAATAGTACCCTTAACTTGTGAACAAAGTTAATCAAAACTCATAGCATCATATCTTATAGTCCAAGTAAAATTATCAATAGCAATTAAAGTTTTTTACCACACAATAAAAACATACAAGGGATCTCACCACAAAGATAGCAAATACCAGCAGCTGTGTGGAAAACCTGAGGGAACATTCAAATAAACAGAAATTGTTTCATGAAAACTGAGATATGTGAAATTGAGCTTACCTTATCTATATCCTCCCATATAAACATCAGAAGCTACACCATGAATTAAATTGGCTGAGCTCAGGATCAAGTCAATGTGCTATTCAATTTGAAAGCACTAAAATTTATCACTACAACTTATCCTACTTAAGAACAATGAAAACTGGATTGTTTGAGAAAAAAAGAATGGCACTTGAGTACCCAAAAAAATCTCAAGAATGACAAAAAACACTAAAAACATGAAGAAGATCATAGTACCTTAGTAAAAAATGATGCAACCAGCACCCAGATGCTAACATGATCCACTGATGTCAGATTTAGAAATCCATGACAAGCGCAAGGGAGATTCATCCAACAAAGTGATTGTATGTAACATGAAAAGGCACAATCACTGACAAAAATTTGTTGTTTCTGTATCTGACTTAATTACCAACTTGGCAGCAATACTTAATACACAAACTGGTGGTATGAATCCAACATAATTAGACAAATTTAAGCATACCAACGTAACTGGAAGTCATCTTCTAAGAACTGGAAGAGGAAGCCTGACGATCATTTCACCTTTAACCATTGGATTGGGCTGTAGGAGAAAATATCAGGTCATTGGTATTAAATGAATCCATTTCTAACCTACCTATAGGTTCTCTTCTTTTCCATCTCCAATATACTTGTCTAAATCAACGGCCTCACTAAGCCCAATAATCAATTAACACTAGCATATCACCTAACAATTTATATCGTTCACACTACAGAAAATGATATTGGAGATCAAGCGAAATTTAAGACCAGAAATCATCCCCTTCCAACAATGGGCCAGAATAATGTGAAGTGCTGAAATTTTAAGTGCTGTTTATCAAGGGAAAAACTTATTATCTGAAAAGGCAACTGTACGAAAGAAGATGAATCACTACCAACGGGCAGGTATAGGAAATTCAACGTAACATAAGCAACGCCAGGCCATAACTGAAGACAGCAATCCATCTTAAAAAAATAAAAATAAAAAGATGTGCATTGCAACGATAAGACAACCCACCCGGAGGAGGCATCGCCATCGGACCCTGAGGAGGTACAGCCATATAACCATTTCCAACTTGAGCATACGGCATCGGGGCTGGAGGATGACCAGGAGCAACTTGGTAGGGAATACCAGGCCGCAGAGGCAGAACCGCGCCCGGAGGCACTCCAGGAGGCATGGCCGAGGCAGAGGTTGAAACGCCAGGCGGATGGATGCTGGGGGCCTGCCCCATCGGCGCCAGGAAAGCAGGGTTCTGCGTCATGGGGTTATTCGCCCCGGAACACTGAGGAACGGGAGGAGCCCCAAGGGGCCTAAAGGAAGGCACGAAGGAGGGGACAGCTGGAGGAGGCGTAGCTAACGGCGCCGGATTAGGGTTTGAGTTCGGAGTATTAGAGGCGGGGGTTTCAGCAGGAACAGGAATCGAGGAGGCGGCTGGGGGATGAGCGACAGGGGCCGAATCGGACGTCGTAGAGGACGGTTGGTTGCCGGCGTCGGAATTTGAGTCTAGGGTTTGGGAAGACGAAGGGGCCATGGGCAGCGCTCTCCAGAAGTCAGTAGAACGCGAACGATTTGGGGGAGAAGTGACGAAAGGCAAGAAAAGCCAATCGGTCCGGTTCAGACCGGACCAAAAATAGGACTCGGTTCGTATAAACCTATTTCTAATCAGTTCGGAAACCTATTTTCGACATCCAGCTGCTTTTATCTTCCCGCGCGTTGTGACTTTGCAACGTTGTTATGTTCCATCCTTCCTTCCCATTCAAGTTCAACCACCGGATTTTGAATCTTCAACGCCAGTAAGGGATTGATCTTCACACATCACTTCAATTGCCTTCTAATTAAATTCGTAGACTGTACTTTGAAGTCATGACTGATGGCATCGACCATGAGGAAGAAAAAAATAAACAAGCTAATATTCAGACTTCCACGAGCTAATTACATTTTTTTTCTCCAAACGCACTTTAGTCTTCTACATCCCAGGGTCTCTATTTACACTAATAACCACAAAAAAAAAAAAGAAGTGATAAGGTCATTTTAAAGTGCAGGAAAATGAGGGTGGTACCATCACGAACCACACACTTGTATATAACAGCCACCAAGAAACACCAAGCTCTGGCCTTCATCGTCTCCGTTCTCATCTCTTCTTGCTCCTTGCTCCTTGCTCCAGGTCTCTCTCTCTCTCTCTCTCTCTCTCTCTGTGCTTCATTTACTTATTTCTATTTTTTTTTTCTGTACTTGATTAATTATTAAGTGTTTGATTAGTTTTGAATCTTAATTTTGGCAGAAGGTAAGAGAGGGAGAAGATGGTGATGATGAGCCAGCAATTAGGGAGGCTCGTGGGCAGCCTCAAATCGAAAATCAAGACACTGAAGGGGAATAAGAAGCCAATCTACGACAAAATGGACAAGACAGATAGCATGAGGGTGGAGATCAGAAGCAGGAGAGCTCAGAAGCTGATAGCCAAGAACCTCAAGATGGCAGATTCCATGGGCAACAACAACAAAACCTTCATCTTTTGACAAAGTACTATTAGTATAGTAATTAATACATAGCGTCCCGTGTATTGATGAAATAGTTTTCAAGAGTATCATAAATTTAGTTCAGTATTGATGTTGTTTGAGGCCACTCTAGCTAGCATCGGTTGCGAAGTTTCTACTGTAATTAAGATTGTAGTTATAGTTAAACAACTACTTCTGGAGCTGAAAGAACATGTGAAGTGATGGAAAATACAGATTTCTTACTGTTTCTATTAGTAATGGAAGCGCCTAAAATTGGATCAGTGACTTAAAGCTTCATATCACTTCACCTCGACTCATAAGTATACATTTTGTTGGAATCGTATATAGTCAAACAAGAAACGGTATACCATATCTGATTGAATATAGTTTTTGCAGCGTCAAGACAAGTTAATCCTGTAAAACATGCGAGATTTCATAAGGATAATCTATTAATCTATAATCTCGACCAAAGATAGATCAATTAAGTTTTCCTTTTGCTATTTGTGCTTGTCGCATGCTTGAATTGTCCATTACCTATTCTTTTTCATGTTATAAATCTTTGATTTCCTGGTCAATTGATTCAGGTACGGAGAGACTTCAGGTTGGAAATAATTAACCAACCCAGGGTTAGTTTTTCAATATCTTTGAATAATAATACTAATTTGGAAGACTTTTGAATTTGTGTAGGTAGATAGAGTACTTGTTCTAGAAATATCAAATGTCCGAAATGAGGCAATCCCCTTTGGTGTATTTGCATTTTAATTTTTTCATTTGCTTGTTGATCGATCTCGTCGCTCCTCTGTTGCAAATCCTAATCTATTATTGTCACCTTGTGCTTTCAGCCTCTAGCTCCACGTCGTGTCATGCTTGAAGTTGCAGTTGAACTGAAGCCGTGATGCCATGGTTTTGTAACTTTGTGCCTCGTTGTAGTCGTCTCGACGACCTTTGTAGATTCACTGGACTTTCCTACCACCACTGACCCATACCAACTTCACCGCCATCCTTTGCAATCGCTGCGGCACTTTGACCTTAATCGTAGCCTTCATTGTTTGCATGAAATTTGGTCTTGTTTTTTTAAAGCTTTGTAATTTATCATAAACACTTGCTGATTCATGATGCTGACGACCCAACGCAACTCAGCCCTAACCAAGCTATGCTCGAATCTTACACTTGTTGGGCAGCAAGAATGAGTTCAGTGTCCAAGCCAAAACCGATTCAATTCTAAGCTAAACTCAACCCAACCCACCCATAGATCAGAACATGGCCAAATTAAACCTTTTCTTTTCTAATATTCAATATTCAAAAAATCATTATTAGGCCTGTGCCCAGGTTGGGATTGAATTCCAGTGCATCTGAGTCAGGCCTGGTGCAATCTAATTACACTCGATCCATGTTCGACGACCAAGCACAACCGCAATTGTTAGGCGCTACATTTCTCTCTATTACTAGATTTCTCCTCTGTGAGATGAGGAACGTTCCTACACCGGACTTTCGACGATGTCACTGTAGACTTTATTGAGATCAAATGGCCATTCATTTATCTCTTTCTCTAGAATCTCAACCATTCACGGGAATTCTGTTGACCAGGCCATAGAATTAGAATTCATCGACCGGAGTTTTTTTGTTTGTTTTGTTTTTTTCCCTTCTAAATTCATTAATTGTAGTTAACTTTTTGGTTTATGCTCTAATCCACGTTCTGGACCAAATTAATGCAGAAACGTTGCGGCATATTGTCAATATATTTTTATTTCTTTATTTTTAAGAAAAGCACTGACGAGGATATATAATAGAACTGTGAATTCCATTCTTTAGGAACTGTGAAATTATCCGGGACAACCGATAATATTCTTTAGCCTATCCAGTGGGTTATGTTTGCATGATCCTACTCCTGGTTAGCATCCATTTCTTATTATCGTGGATCTCATCTATCATTTGACTAAGAAAAATAAATGAGATGGAATCGACAATAAAGAAGCGTTTATGTATTGTATAAATACTCGACCGATAACTTTATTTCAATATGAAGATGTACGCCATTTTAGTTCAGATTATTATATAGCAGACAACAACATTCAAGCATCAAGTTGCCCCTCAACTCCGACGTAAGCCTGCAGTGTATCTTCATGCTTTGCCGCACCTTCAGCCGAGAAGCGGAAGCGTATGTATTCCGGATATCTGTAAGGCCTGAAACGTAAAGGATGCTCTTCATCCACCAGCTCTTTTGGTGCTTGAAACAGGATCTCATCCTTTGGCAGACAACTGAAAATTAAAGAGTATCTTGTTTGGGTGCCAGTGACTCTCACACGATGAAGAGGAGCATGCAACCTCCCGTTGCTCCAAGCCTAACAATTCGCATGTATTATACGATTATGAAAAACGAATATAGAAACCAAATGGAACGACCTGAGGATTGAATTCTTGTTCTGTGGTATGAAATTTACACACCCGAAATGATTCCCCAAGCATGACAATGAAGGAGTTTGGCTGCGGCACCACCCGAATCCATTCCCCATCCCTCCTTGTCTGAACCTCCAGGCCATCTACTTGATACTGGTAGACTATAGTGAGCATGTTGGGATCAATATGTGCATTCAATGCGATCTTTGTTTCCTGATCGAATGGAATTCCATACTCTGACAACCGAACGCCATGAGTAAGTGATTCCACCAAAGAATCATAATGTTTTCCCACATCCATACTTTGTAAAATCATCCTCACGACCATGAGCTCCAATTCCTGGACTTGCTTAGCAACTGTCCAGACAGCGTTGCTTCAGAAACCAACAAATTTATTAGGAAATTTGCAATTTTTAATGAAATAATAACGTGTCGTGTGTGTGAACGAAAGATAATAATGGTGAGGCTGGTACCTGAAGGTGGGATTCCCGTCAGGCCACATAAGGGAGGTGAACTGCTGGATGCAGTGGAGGCTGGCCGAGTCCTCGATACGCAAGCTATCGTAGGCCATGGGGATTTGACCGATGTAACCATGGTACGGCATTCCGACCAACTCGTTCTTACTCTTGATCTCCGTAGGAAGTTGGAACAGCTCAGGCAGCACGCTGCGGAAAAGTTGGTCCTCGATGCCCTCGCTCACTGCGTGGTAGATGGCCTCAAAGCAGCCGAAGGACTCAAGGGCTGACATCGCCTGCTCACGAGCAGCGTCCCAGCGCCCGCCGCCGGGGCTGCTCGGCGACACCCCACGGAAGTCAACACTCGGAATCTGGAGTTGGCTTCCATCAGAAACCATTGCTCCTTCGCATCGGGCTTCAGCGTTGCCCCTCAACTCAGGATTTTGTCCTTGTGCATCCAGAGGATGGGGGACAGCTCAACTAATCGATACACTTGGATATCAACCTCTCAGCGCCTTATCATCCATGTCGTTTGACTTTAGTTTTGTTTTTGTTTTTTATGTATACTAATTTTGAAGATTACCAATCCTGCCTAAAAACCTTCAGAAATGTAAAAATTTCAGTTATCTTTATCGATCAACCACTATAATATATTAGAAAGTGTTCACATTGACAACTAACAGATTTACCATTCTATTTGGAAAAAAAAATACCATTCTATTTGGGAAAAAAATATCATAAATACCTTGTAGTTAAAGATCAAATCATAAATATCTAAAAGCTAAATTGAACATCCTTCTACTGCATGCACCATCGCTCTAAGGGGCTGTTTGATTGAGGGTTATCATTGATAACCTTGGTTATGCATGCAAGGTTATTAACAAAAGACCTGTTTAGTTTAGGGTATGGATAATTACCAAGTTATCATGCAATCTTGACACGTCATGCCACGTCAGCAATTTGATTATGCATGGGGAATAACAAAACCTCAAAAAAGTTTGGTTTTTCTTGATTACCAAGGTTATGCAAATTTTTTTCCAAAATTATCTTTTTAATTTTTA
>JBAMHZ010102067.1:0-16401 GCA_037177395.1 Alpinia galanga | reverse complement strand
TTGTAATGTTGTATTTGGTATCTCATAAAGGGATCCATTATAAGTGCATATATTTTAATATTTATTTTATGTCTTGTTTGATGTAAATCTTGCTAATAATGCAGATTCATGAGTGACTTTGAAATACTTGATAAAGTAAGTTCTTGCGATTCATGAGTGCCTTGTTGTAACTTGTTATCAATTTTAGTTGCGGTAAGCGCTTTTGTAGTTGTATGATATTGAGATAGGCAATATGGAGTGCTGACTTGTACTTATGGCATGATGGAATACAATAATGGCCATTGCCATCCAAAGCCCAAAGTAAAGAGGTTGAGTATTGTGGCCCTGAGAGGGTAGTGTATAAGCGTGTTTAAAAAACTCAAGTGCCTCAATTTGCAAAAAGTGGGCTAAGTGATGTTCTAGGTGAAAATCATGTAAAGCATATGAGGTTTTCGCATTGTTGTAGATGATGAAGATAATGAAACTAGTATATGCTCATAGGATTAGGTCAACAGTTATAAGAAAAGCTTTCATCAAAAGGATTAAAATTGGTGGAAATAATGATTAGGAGTATAAACAAGGCTTGCGTACAAGAACAAAATGGACAGTACAAGGCTAAAGAGATAGGTATAAACAATGTAACTATATTGTTTGTGCTCCTCAAATTGTATTAAATGTCCAATCCAAATGAATACTTGAAAGAAAAAAATCTAGATGAAATTATTAAAGTGTACCCTACAAATCTATACTTGGTGGAAATTTAATTAGATGTATAGGGAGGGGTGTACATGGAGGTCTTGGATTTGTGAAAAAAAAAAGAAATGAAGGGACAATTTAGGATTTTGTTACAAAATATAATTTTGTACTGGTTAGCAGAACTCCCACATAGTTGAGAAGCACAGCTTGCTTTATTTTTTGTAATACTGTACCAATCCATAAGTTGTATAATAGTTTTTTCTTGTGACATAATAGCTGGAACTTCCAAATGTGCTGCTTATTCTTCCTTTGATAATTTCTCTGTCCTTGGTTTGTAGTTCTTAATATCGTGTTATCATCAGGTAATATTACTATTTGCTTTCTCCTCTTGGAAACATCTTTATGTTTCTCAGTAATATATTTTATCTTGTTGTTGCTAATGCAACAATTTTACTGTTTATTCAGGCGATTTCATTGAAATGGGACAGAAATATCATTTATGTTGCATTTTTTTCTGGATTGCCTGCTTGTTACTCTGTGCCTCATCAAATGGCTTAATGAGAATCAAGCTGAAAAAGAAGTCCTTGGACCTCGATGCTCTGAATGCAGCTAGATTAGTGAGAAAGCAGAACATGTATAGTCAAAATAATGCTATCCGTCATAATCTTGGAGATTCAGATATTGACATAATATCCCTCAAGAACTACATGGATGCTCAATACTTTGGCATCATTGGTATTGGCTCACCTCCACAAAACTTCACAGTTATCTTTGACACTGGAAGTTCAAACTTGTGGATCCCATCATCAAAGTGCTATTTCTCAGTAAGTTCTGTATGGAACCCCCAACAAATCACGAAAGCCTTCTTTTTGTTTTTGAAGGAAACCAAATGCCACAATCCTGCCAATGGATGTTTTGGCTGTTTGCTTTTTTGTTATAAATCAGATGTGGACTAAGTCTATGAAAGCTAATGTCTTTGCAGCTTTCCTGTTATTTTCACCATAAGTACAAGGCAGGCAAATCAAGCACTTACACAAAGGATGGTATGCTTCTAGTCTGTGCATATTTTGAGCTCGTTCTGCATTATTTGTCATTAGCTTTCTAACACGACTGACCTACAATTTCTCTTCCAATCTTTTTTTTTTCTATGGCTTGTTACTTACTTAATGATCCGTATTGTTACTAATATTCAAAATCCAAGCTCTACCTGGCCAATATATAACCAATATGTCATATTTCTGTCATATGTTCAGTTTCTGTTATGATTTTTTTAGAAAACGCAATTTGTTTCTTTTCCTTTTATTTGTATGAAAAAAAAATCTAAGTTGTATTGCTTTTCTCACCAGGAAAATCATGTAAAATAACTTATGGTTCTGGGATGATTTCTGGCTTCTTTAGCAAGGACAATGTACTAGTTGGTGAACTAGTTGCCAAAGAACAAGTAGGTCCTTTCCTCTCTATATATCTTCATCAACTGAAGTCATTTATCCTTTGCATCTTAAATTTCCAACCCAAATATCTGTTTATCCTCTTGCAGATTTTCATCGAGACAACTAGAGAAGTTGGTCCCACATTCTTGCTGGCTAAATTTGATGGAATTGTCGGCCTTGGTTTTCAAGAAATAGCAGTTGAAAATGCACCACCCCTATGGTATGGTTTTCTCTTTGTCACTTTCAGGCACAAGGAGATCTCAAATGTGTTCCTAACATTAAGCATTACCGGTATTATTGTCTGCACTTTGCAGGTCTACTATGCTCAAGCAGGGTCTTATTGAGAAGGAGATCTTTTCTTTCTGGCTCAATAGGAATCCTGATGATGCAAATGGTGGGGAACTTGTGTTTGGAGGTGTTGATCCAAATCACTACAAGGGCAATCATACTTATGTTCCTGTTACACGAAAAGGATATTGGCAGGTAGAAGAAATATGTAACTGAAGGAAAAAAGTTATAGTAAACTCCTGGCCCTCCTCTTCATCCTTTTTGACTCATTTGGTTTGTTTGTATCAGTTTGAGATGGGTGATTTTCTGATTGCTGGAGAATCTACTGGTATGATGTACTTCCTTCAAATAAATACCATGTGCTGAAATTTCTTGCTTCTTGACGTTTTGAATTTTTTTTTCTAGGCTACTGTTCTGGAGGTTGTGCTGCTATCGTGGATTCTGGAACTTCATTGCTCGCTGGTCCCACTGTATGTTTTCGAGCTTTAAATGTTGGAAGTTGCTTTAGGTGCTCTAATATTTTTTAGGATACATGTCTGTTGCTTGCAAAATAAATTTTTCATGCGTGTTGGATGGCAATAACAACTCCATGATTGTTTCCTTGCATGGACAATGTTTTCATGTTTCTGATTTGTCTTTCAGTTTTGTGAAAATGCTTGCACTATTTTTATCTTTATTGGATCTCATTGTGGCAATTCCTTTCTGTGATAAGCTTAATTGGTCAACAGATATAATCATGTGAACCAGGGGGGCATACCTTATCCTCTTTTTGTATGGACCATCTTCTACTTCCTCGATTGTGTTGTGTGACTTTACCTTGAATAACATGCCCTTCCTGACAAACTTGCACCTGACTGTGGTTGCTGGATATGCCTCCTGTATAAACAAGCCGCTGTATTGAAGTTTGTTCATTAGATAACCAAATGACCTCAAGATAAGATCATTCACTTGTGAAATTGATGCCATTTATTTTCCACTTCTCTGATATGGTTGCTAGCGTATGAAAGAAAGCCAATATCATGCAGCATACTTTTGTCAAACGTCTAGATGAAGATCCTAGAGCATAAAAGTTAAAAGTATGTGTATGGACTATTCGTCATTTGTTTTTGCGACTGAGTAAAAATGATTAATATTTAACATTGTCTCTTTCTGTCGCTGTAGACCATAATAGCGCAGGTCAATTATGCCATCGGTGCAGAAGGAATTGTTAGCACAGAATGCAAACAAATTGTTAAAGAATATGGAGAAATGATACTCGAGTTGTTGATAGCACAGGTTTTTTTTTGTTCTTTTCCACTTCCATTGTCGCCCAGATGAGTGTTCATACCTGTAAAACATTATGAACATGCGAATGTTTGTCTGCAGACACGACCAGAAAAGATTTGCAGACGAATAGGCCTGTGTATTTTTGATGGGGCTCAATATGTTAGGTTTGCTAAATGCAATGTGTTCCAAACTTATCAAAATTTTGATCAAGTAGTTTGATGATTTTCTGTCTGTTAGTTTATATTAGATGAATTTTGCAGCACTGATATTCAATCTGTGGTTGAAAAAGAAAAGGAAAAGGCATCTGTTAATGGTGATGTTCTATGTACTGCCTGTGAAATGGCTGTGGTATGGATTGAAAACCAGCTACGAAAGAATCAAACTAAAGAACGCATACTAGCCTATGTAAACCAGGTTTATTTACTACACTATTAGAGCAGTCTCTTCATTTTGATATCATTTTGGATGTTTTCAAATTTTTGCATGACTTTTTAATGGTTTCTCCAGCTCTGTGAGCGGCTGCCAAACCCTTTAGGAGAATCAACTGTTGGTTGTGATCAGATTGCAAGCATGCCAAATATCGCATTTACAATTGGAAGTAGAAAGTTTAGTCTAACTCCTGAGCAGGTATGGTACTTATGTATTATCTATTAAGTCTCAGTTTAGCTGCTCCATAAGTTTCTTTTGTTGATCTAAAGAGAGGTTCCTCTGCCTTCTCATTCACTTGGTGAGGAAAAAACAAACACTCTTACCAAATATGTTAACCTAGAACTTACTTTTATTTTATTTTATTTTTTGGCTGCATTGATCTGAACACAGCTATTTGTTGCTCTCTCATTTTTCATCTGCAGTATGTTCTAAAAGTCGAAGAAGAAGGTACAGCTGTATGTCTAAGTGGCTTTATGGCATTTGATCTGCCTTCTCAACCGGGTCCTCTCTGGTACTTTTTTCTCTCTTTATTATTATTATTATTTTATTTCCAACAAAATTAACCACAGATGACATCTCAATTTCCGATTATGAGTTTAATCATCAACCTATTCTTATGGCAAACTTTTTTGTGCAGGATTCTTGGAGATGTTTTCATGGGCGCTTATCACACAATATTTGATTTTGGTGACGACAAAATAGGATTTGCTGAGAGTGCTTAAGAGTTTAATTAGTTTCATGTGCCTCTATCTATATCACTTGTACCTTAACAGAGCAAAGAACTATGGGCCAAGACTGCATGCATCTCAACAAACTAGCCTTGTGTATATAAATAGGCGAATATGTATCGACAATAAGAAAACGAGATATCTTGGTCAGGTCGCTAAGTACGAGATATTGTACAAACATGTTTCTGTATATCTACAAGTTTGTAGCAAGTTATACGGAATCGTACTTTACGTGGTTAGTTGAACTATCCTTTCTTTTCATGTTTAGAGAAATCGCGACCACATTTTGAGATCACACTCTGATCCATACGAATTAATTCTATAGATTTTTTTTCAAGGTGTATAATTTTTTTAGATAAAATTTTCATAGAATAAATTGAAATACACTCGGCCTCTATAAAATTATACTCTATTTGTAAAGAACAAACTTCTACGATTAAAATCTTTTTAAAATTCATTTTTAAATATATCTCAATAGATAATTTAATTGTAATTCTTTTTAATATATTTTGACGGTTAATAAATTTTTTAATTATAAAATTTGATTGATCATTTTTAAAATTAGCCTTTTAATTTATTCTGATAATTGATAGAATTTTTAAAATTAGTTAGACCAAAAATTTAAATATTTAATGTCAATTAAAAAAACATAAGAGTAAAATAAGGTGCCGTGGCAATGTTTTCTTCCCACGGGCAGTTGGGTGCTGTACAGTGCTTTCTAACCATTTGAAATCCAATCCACATGCCTATTTTTTATTCTTATATATCCAAAATCTAGATTACCTTTTAATACATTAAATAAAGCTTTCATCCTGCAATTATCAAACCAGAACAAAATGGTTGATTTGCAAACATTTGAACAAAAAATATGACTAGTAGAATCTGATTCTAATGTATAAAATGGACACAGGATAAACAATGGAAGACAGGATTGATTTACAAAATCCCAAGGAAAATGTAACTTAACTAGCCCTCTTAACAGTCTTAATTAGATTATCAATTCTTTTTATTACTGTTATAGCAATGAAAGCACTTTTTTCACTGAGAATATATTTTACAAAAATAACTAAATAGAAGAATATAAAAACTACTACCATAAGATTATAACAGATTATAAGAGAATCATTGTGCTGCAGTGATTAGTTGCCTCATTGGAGTTAGTAGCCTTGCAAGTGGAAGAGGAACATGGGCTGTCACCAACGTCCCGTTCTCCTTGTATTCCTTCATCATAAGAATGAATTACGCGCAACTTTTGGGAGTTAAAATAAAGAAAACTCACTTGATAAGCATTATTTGGAGTGAATTCATGAATCCATAATAATTTACAGGCAAGTCAACTATCGGTGCCAAATATTTCATCATGTGGATATCAGTTTGACGTCATTCATAAAAGAAAGCACATTGGATACTTACAGTTTTCTCAACCAGTCCAACTTGATGTATCGAGTTAAGGAGCTCGAATTTTTCATAAGGAATTAAAGCTTCCACAGGAACCAATGAGTCCTATCAAGATAAATTATAGAGTTCAGGGGAAAAGCAGCTTGGGCTACACAATTCTCATAAAAGATTATGTGGAAGCAGAATGATACCTTCAGCTTTGCTTGAACTGCACCGCAGAATTGCTCCAATCCATCACCATTAATTGCTGATATGCATATTGCACCTATTTTTTCTGCTTCTGATTTTAATCTGTCGGGACCACTGGCCTTGTCGATCTGATAAACATAAAACATCTCAGTGTGACCTAGTTCCAAAGTATTCCTTTAGTTACAGAGCATTTCACTGAACACCATCTATGTTCTCTATCAAAGAAGATATTATAAAAGGAAGAGGAATCATGCCCAACTAAGAAAAGCAAGAGCTAATACAATTACTGGGCCTGAGAACAAAAAAACTGTCACAGTAAATGAGATATATAGCCATACCTTATTCCACACAATTAACTTTGGTATTGAGGCCACATCCAATTCCTGAAGTACTTTATTAACAGCATCAATCTGCTGATTAGCTAGAGGATGGCTGTAATTAATAACAACAGCATGATATTATCCACAACAAACTATTAGATAGAGTTCTCAAATGACAGAAACTACAATATAAGCTACAGCTGTACCTGATGTCCACAACATGCACTATAAGGGATGACTCGGATATTTCCTCTAGTGTTGCTCTAAATGCAGCTACCTGTGAGATAAAAGGAACTTTGGAAGGTTATTGATATGTTGAGTCGGAGGATCAAGATCGACATGGAGAAGACATGTTAGTCCCAGTTATTCGGGAGTCAATTATATGGATCTTACCCCACCCCATTGAACTGTATGCAAAGTTATATCACTACTAATATGCAATAAAATTACTTCACTACTAATATGCGATAAAATTACACCTTTATTGGATAAATAATAATAAATCAAATGGTTGTGCAATGTGAATGGAGGCATAGGATTGGTGGTTGTGCCCTGGATCAACATCAAGAAGGTTTAGATATTTTGATAGATAGCCTTCTGCTCAAAGTGTTCATAGCTTATCTGGTAATTTCATGAATTAAACATCAGTAAATTATCTTTTTAACCCTTTGCTGTGTGATACCCCTCCTCATCAATTCAACATCATTCAACCCCTCATTTGCAGTTCAAACTATGTGAATTTTATGTTTCTAAGCCCTTTCATTTCCTAGCATGATTTTTTCTTTCAATGATAGTGAGCCACTGCCTTTCCATCTACTTTTAACACTGATTTTGGATCTAGCAAAACATTTTTCACAGTATAGGACAAAGCAGTTGATGCCCTGGATTACTACATAGCAATATTACTTATGTGATCCAAACCACACTCCACCATTCCACAAAGATCTTTATTACAATCAAATTTCTTGAAACATACAATGCCTGCATCATATCTCTAGTTTTAGCACTAACTAAGAATCATGTATCTCTTGTTACCAAATATTTCAGAATCCATATTTACAGAGAGGTCCAATGTTTGTTTTTATCACAAGAGATGATGCATCAGCATGATATTATATGTTTGCAACTGTATCATTGCATAACTCAAAATTTTGAAGAAAATCATTTTTCTACAAGAGAGATTCACAAAGAACATACCAACATAGTAGGCAGCTTCTGAATGAAACCTACTGTATCAGTCAAAAGGAACTCTTTTCCATTTCTCATCTGTTGAACATTTCAAACATGTATATTATTTTGGAATTGTCCCTGAACTAAAACAAAATGCTAGACAGTCAATCTTCCATCTTCTATCGGAAGAAAGTTGCAAATAATGGAATAAATAAATAAGTATTACAAAGAAATGACATGAATTAAATTACCAAATCCTGGAAGTTGAGTTAGGTTGAGCATAGCTTATGTGTGGATAAGCTTAATTAGGCGTACCAATTCTTATAGAGAACTTTGATAATCCTTGTTTCCCTTCTACTTGCCTTGCTCATGATATCTTGTTAACTTCTGGTGGTTTTCCTTTGTTCATAAATAATATTAGCTATTATACATGAGGATTATTTATGCAGAATATATTTATTTTACTTGATTGTCAGAAATGATGATATTACTTCAAGATAATTTTAATACTCAAAGTTGTAGGATAATTTAAATTATTCTTGATGTATAACAAGGTAATTTTTTATTGCTAAAAATGTTGACACTCCTTTAAGATGGTGGTTGGCCAAATTCATTATCCTAGATAAGGGCATGGTGAACATAAAGCATAACATATCTTATTATTGGATGAAAAAACTGGAGGATTGACGAGTCACTTGTTGAGGATAAGTCATAAGGGTGTATCTAAATGGTATAGACTATAGAGATCATACAATGTCCTTGTTTAGTCATATTTTTTTCCTTGTATTTGATTCTTAAGATGCTTTAAGCAGTAAAATCAAGTGACAAATTCTAAGCAAATTGGAGCAGCATCAGAGACTAAATGCCTAGTTTAAGGTAGCTATTAAAGGCAGTACCTGCACCCTTCTGGTAGTTGGATCCAGCGTTGCAAAGAGTTGATCTTCAGCAAGGACATCAGCACCAGTAAGGTGATTCAAAAGTGTGCTTTTGCCAGCATTTGTATAGCCAACCTAGATACTAACAATCTCAGTTTTTATTGCTTAATAGTTACGATAAACAAATTATTCATCTGTCATTACCAGGGACACAACAGGAACAGGTACTGATAGACGACGATTACGATATTGCTTTCGATGTTGCCGTACAGATTCCAATTCTTTTCTCAATGCACTAATCTGCATCATAGATGTTGTACAAATGAAATCAAGATTACAATTCTCAGTTTACAATCATGTAAGGCGCAACAAATTTTCACGCAGCCAATTAAAAAAGTCAAGATCCAGAAAATTACAGGTTATAATCCAAAAAATTTAAATAGTATTCATCAAACTAGTTTCTGAAGTTGATTAGTAGACATGAAAATGAAAGTAAGTAAACTTGTGTCAGCTCAGAGTTAGAAGAGAAAACATTGGATTATCATACCAGCTTTTTGATCCTACAATTGAAGCTACTAGCTGGCAATGCAAGAAGAAAAGTTGAAAAATATTGGTACTGTGGCCTTTGTCCAGAAAGGATGGACAGATTGATTACTAAAGATTCTTGAAGTCCTTGATTGAGCAATTGCACTAAATATTCTAGTATCTTTATGATTTATGTAGTTAGTTTGAATCTCATTTTAATACTCTGCAGCAAAGTAAAATGGAAGCAGCAACTTATTTAAAACTGACTTGTGTACGTAAGATACGCTTGTCCACTTCAATTTGTTTCTCTCCCATTCCCTTAACCTTGCCTCCTGCCTGACGTTCAAGGTGAGTCCACATTTTTGTTAACCTGGGAAGTTGGTAATCCATCTGTGCTAAAGAAACCTAGAAATACAAAAACAAATCCTATTAGCACAAAATCCAAAAGGCCAATTGTATACATTTATTGCTGCTTACATTAGTTAAGATTCATTGGACAACATATCTCAGGGTCAACCTACATAGGAATGATATGTTTTTGCTAGACCGCTATGAGATGAGCAACATGGGATCTAATGTACAGGAATCAAAATGATTCACAAATGACCAAATAAAGCTATTATTTCAACCTCCATGTAACCCAAATAAGTACAGGTAAGAGCTTGAGTACATGCCTGCAAAGCTGCTTCATGAGTAGCAGCCCTTTGATTAAAGATATCAAGAATCAGAGCAGTTCGATCACATACACGAACATCCCCACCAAGCGCTTTCTCCAAGTTGCGGAGTTGTCTAGAAGCAAAATGTCCATGATACCAAGGCTAAAGGTTAGTAACATCTACAAATTCTTGATGAATCATAGCCACTATTGAGGATAGAATGTCACACAAGATGCATCAAGGAGAGCTAAAGGAATATTCTATGGAATTTTTTATGAATCATGTATTTTTCATTATATTGCAATCTTGCGTGCTTGTTAAATACCAATGTATTAGAATGAAAAGTAAGAAAATAACAGGAACACTGGAATGCTTATTTCAACCAATGTATTAGAGCAATATCCCAACCCAAATCCATTGATGGTAAGAATTAGCTACTAAGAGAAAATTAACCACAGAAAAGTTGGCAAAAATCAAAAGAGCAGCCCTTATTTTCAAAATCATTAAATGCATGCCTCTGTTTTATTAACATAAGGGCACTACATCACTTGTGATAGACCTATTATACCCCTTTTTATCCTAAGTTATTGAAAAGTGCAATTTCAATGATAATATTAACTTTTATTAATTTGAAGCAACAATCATTTTAATTTCTCCTCTAACTCTAACTCTTCTACATGAGAATATTTGTACATTAATTGAACAAGTATATATCACAATTTACATATGAAATTTGCAAACTAACAAAAATGAACAATTTCAATGAAAATGTTTTATTTTGCTAATTTAAGGCAAAAATATTCCTGACTCCTGTGAATATCCAACAGTTTGGAAAGTGAACAATCAAACATATTTTGATTGGAATTATGACAACTTTTGCCTCAAACTGGCAAAAGTAAATAGCTCCAATGAAATTGTTCAATTTTCGATAAATGGATAAAAGGAGGATATAATGGAGCTATTGGGGATGGAGCGCCTCTTTCATAATAATCAGGAGAGGGGGGGGGGGGGTGCGCTCTTTTGATGAATTTGAAAATAAAGGGCACCATTTTATTCCTCAGTCCTCACCATAACTTTTTTGCCTTTTGCAACTATTTTAGGATTTCAATTTTTCAAACAGTAATTCACTATGCAAATTGACATAAAGAATGCATTGGCAGCTAGAAAAGCAACAAAATCAAATGAAACTTACCCTGCTGACAACTCATCATCAAATATTACAGTTTCAACATCAAGTGCATGAATTGCACTCTTGATTTCAGCAACCTTTCCAGAGCCAATATAAGTCCTAGGATTGGGATTGGCAAGCCTAAAAAAAAACAATCAGCATACCCAACTAAAATCAAAGTTATCTTCAAATTACTCTAAAAACTACTGAAAATTTGAAACTCACATACCACATATCCTAAGAGCAGAAACCATAAAGAGACAGGATATCAAGAGGGTACACAGCACATTAGTGTAATTTCAGAAGAATGAAAAATAGAATATTATGTTGAGGATAGAAAAGGAGACAAACGTAACAGCTCTATTAAGATTCCAACAGAAAAAGGAATTCATTTAATCTATCCACTAAATCATGTTCTGTAGGGCAAAAAGGGAACTAACTTTTGATAGGTTGAGCCAACAGCCAATAGTCCAGCAGTATCAGCTAATTGTGCAAGCTCTTTAAGTGACTCCTTGATACTGAAAATATTTGCTCCAGAACCTTTACATTCAACACCAACAAGGTAGGCTTTCTCTTGAAATACCTACAATCTTAAGATGATAATTTGTCAGATTTTTTAATTATAAAAAAAAAATCAGTTTGTAATAGGTGAGAGATTTTTTTCAAGTGCAAAAAAAAAAAAAAAAACAATGATAAAAGGAAAAGAGCATGAGGCAAAAAAATGAACTAGAATGTCTCAAAACTTTGTTGTGACTCATCTGCAACAAATCAGGATCCATGCAAGAATTATAAATTGTTATGCATATTATGGAGGAACATCTATGTTCATTTGTGATGTGAACCCGATGAGAATAAAATCTCAAGAACCCACAACAAATTGAAGAAGAAACAAGTAATGTGCTATGTTCATCTTTCTTGCTCTAGATCTTGTAATTGGACCTCCAATAATGTGTAATGGATCATTGTTGACTCCATCAATTTGGACTGCTAGCAATTAGTTTAGTATAATAGTCATATATAATTATGTGAATATTTTAAAAGACATGAACATCTTTGTGTCAGTCAACAAGAGCAGAAGTAGAGAAGTAAGATAATCCAGTTAAGACTACTATAACGACATATACATAAATCGTGCATGTGGAACAACGTGGATGAGACATTTGTAGCTTACAATAACTTTCATGGTCTTCATTATTTCAGTTTTCATGCTCAATGTTAAAGAGAACCTACATATAAGTTTCCTAATAAGTATAGGGAAATCAGGTTGTATCCTTGGGATTGCTCGTACAGGGACTAGAATTTTTCTCACCTCTGCTCAAGTTACATTAATCTAAAATTTTATGTTTCATCATTCTTTTGATCGAATACAATTTAATCCACAACAAAAAGAATGTCTCTGTCCTCCCAATTCCAATCCTCGAACCGATTCCAATAACCCAGTTTCAAACACTAACCAAGAAAGAAAGAAGGGGATCGAGTACACACCTCCCTTCCGTTGCGCAGAGTGTACCTATCGTACTCTTCCTCATCCTCGTCTGCCTTTCTCCTGCTCCGCACGGCATCCTTGACAACCAAATCCAAACTGCCCTCGCTCGCCTCCCCCGCGGCGCTGTGGGCGACGAACCCCTTGTCAGCATCTTCTCGAAATCCCCCTTCTGGAGATGGATCTCCCTCAGAAACGTTAGCGTCCACTTCGTTGGCTTCCTTGAGGACTCCGATCGGGCGGGTCCGGCATCTCCAGTGCGTCGACGAGAGGCGAACAGAGAGCACAAGGAGCCGAGAGCGATACTGGCTCTGGTGGCGGAGCGATAGGCGTGGGGACGAGGCGATCGAGGTGGAGGCGGTAGCGGAGCTGTGAGGGACGATGCAGGAGCAGCAGGAGCTCATGCCTGGCAGGCCTCGACTCCGCCGGTGCGACCAGACGAGTGAAGGATAATGCAGAAACCAAAAGATATTTAAAATCTAAGGGTAGTTTCGTCCAATCGCCAAGAAAAAAATCTTAACCGTTTATTTATTTATTTATCTTTACCTTTTGAGAGAGAAAAAAACTTGTTTTATTGAAAAAATTAAATTTTTTATTTTTATAAAAAGTTGTTGAAGCGTTGAACAAGCACTCGGCGCGGTCAAACACTCAGCGATACGCGTCGAGACCAAGCAACGAGGCACACGGAAAAGGAAACGGGCAAGAAAGCGCACCGCGAGAGAGAACGAGGCAAGCTATTAATGAGCAGCGCCTCCGCCTCCCCGCTCTCAACCCAACAGCCTCTGCCTCTCCGATCCTCCTTGGCTTTCTTGTATCAGGGAGAGATCACCGATGGCCAAGTACATGGAGATGTTGGATTTGGGCGTCAGGGTCGCTGCTCGGTTCCATTCGCACTGCCCCCAGACGGCACGCGTGTACTACAAGCCGCCGCCGCCGCCTCCTTCCGCCTCCGCCGGCAGCGCCAGTGCTAGCACCCTGGCTCAGCAGGCCGACGGGGCGCTCCCGGTGGATGTCCCCCCTCGGTCGCCGGCAGCAGCTTGCCGTCGGTATGGCGTCGGTTTCAGTTTCGATGCTGTTTTCTGAGGGACGACACGAGATCAATCAAATTTTTTGATTCACAGTTCTTTGGTTCATTGCCACGCTTCATTTTTTTTTTTCTTCTTCTTCTCTTTCAGTTTCTGTCTCAATAAAAGTTTTGGCCTTTTACCTGATCCTTTGATTGCATCACGACATGCAACAAAAGGGGAAGATCGAGAGAATCCGCTTGTGGAACTCGATGCCAGTGGATTTCAATTCAATACAATCATTGAAATATTGTAAAATTTATTGTTTTGGAAAGATTTTATTAAAGCATGTCTATTTATTTATTTTATTGTTTAAGGATAGAAAAAAAATCTGTTAATCTTTGGTGCATGTTGACAATTATCAACCTCACGCCTAAAAATCCGACCTTTTTCTTCGAGACGGGCGATCTCCCTTTATTCGTTCCCTCTGGTAGATGACCGATGAAATACAGTTAGAAGGGGATTAACGAAGCAGAGCAGATCAAAAGAGCATCGATATTGCGGGCCTTGTCATCCATGGAGGAATAATCTCCTCCACATGATCCATTCGATGAGTTTCTCACACAAATCCAGGACCGCGACTCCCATCGCTTACGGTTACGACGATGAAGACGAGTCGGCAACCGCCTCCAATCACTCCTCCTGCGGCGGCGAAGGCTCCGAGGTAGGCCGCTAGTGCAGCGCCAGTCTCTGTAGCTCTGTCTGAAACTACGGCGATCTTCTTGATTTTGCGGAGATCGATCGGTGGATGAAGAGGCACCGCGTCGCCGAGAGAAAGGGGATCGTCCCGGTCACATCGGCTATTAGGCTTCTCAGATCGAATGGGAAAACCCGACCCGGTTGCACACCTCATCTGTCGATTGCCCTGGTGAAAGCGCTCAGATTGGGGAAGTTGAGTGCCATCGGGAAGCAGAAGCGTCGAGTCGCGAGAAAAATGGACTTTTTAGCTCAAGATGCGATCTCCGCGAGACGTGACGGTGGATGTTCCGGTCAAAGTTCTTTTGCTTTGTACAGCGGCCGACGCCGAAGAGATTGGTTTGACAGGAAATCTGGGATCGCAGATGCGGTCGAGCAATTCTCTTCCAGAGAAGGAAACTTCGACGACGACGACGACGACGACGAGGTGCTCCAATAAAACAACTTGTTCGATGGAAAAAGAGGATCGCACATTGCATTGACAAGGTGCAATATGACCAAGCCCACTCCTTGCGAACCCATTTGAGTTTCTTCTGCATGAAAATGGTGGACTAGGTCTAAATACTATGTCGCTTAACCGAGATCAAACGGTTGGTCGCCAATTCGCGCTTGCAAATGGTGAGAGAAATGCTCCATCACTAACCCTGATAATGCCACACATATTTCTTCATTTTCAGATATCTCATCTCGAAGTGAACAGTGTGTAGCTCAAGAACATGATAATGCAAAAGATTTCCAAACCAATCCAGTCCCCGATGGCCAAAATCCAACTTTCCAGATAGAACTAAACACCACTTCAAAAATTATGGACAGGGAAGAAGAGGATATCACAACGGATAAGGTCAGCAAATGAAAACTTTTTTTATTCCTTAGCATTATCATAATTCAGATGAACAAAACCATTCTCCATTTAACTTCGTCGTTATGGAGCACTCAGAAGGGATTTTTTCTTCTTCTTCTATAATAACTTCGCTAGGAAGGTAAAGTAAGTTCAGTCTTCCCTCCGTTCTTCAGAGGGGGGAGCATGCTAAAAGTAACATATAAACAATTGAGATTCTATTGGATGGATTGTAAAGCTCAAAATGATTCTCTAGTTCTTTGTGAACAATTCTTTCCGTTGCTACTAAGTGAATTAGTTGCTGAAACTCACTGCACATAATCACAACTGAAGATTTAGTTCTAAATGTGCATTTTCCACAATTTTAGTATTCACAGAATCATAGTTAAGGCATTCGTTATCTATGGAAGAAAATCTACCCTTAAAATTGCTGTATATTGTGCTTATTACTGTTTTATCATGTCTTGCTGCTTGAGAACAATAATCTTCTGTCTGCATTTAGAAGCTTGTGGGATTCTCTTTGAGAGCTCTATTTAATGGTTGCAAGATTACGATAAATTTGTGAAAAGCGAGTTGGATCATTCTGACCCCAAACTTCATTGCCACGATCATGGCAAAATCTACGTACCTGTTTTATTTTTGAAAGATGTTTGGGTGAATCTTCTGTTCTAAAGAGCTAAAATTGCTGCCACCATTTTTTTTTTGAAGTCTCTCTTAAATGCCTATACATGTGGTTATACAATCATTATGCTATTGTGCCTGCCATTAAATTCTACTCCGGTTTTGCAGCATTGATCTTCAGGTCGGTATGTTTCAGTTTTGTTTTCCATTTGTCATTTTTACGACATTCGGCTCGATTAAATTAAATTTTATAATGTTCAATATTATTTGATAAGATAATCCAGCTAAACTAAAATGAGTCTAAAAATAATTAAGTTTTTAAAATTACTGTTTAAGTTTGATTTGATTTTGTTTTTTTGCTTGAGTTTGGTTCGAGCTTAGTTTGAACTTGACTTGTTTAATTGGTATCGAGCTTCTCGTTTCAAGCTCGAATCAAGCTTAATTATACTTTTTAAAGACTTATTTAAACGTTATCAAACTCGTTTGTTTATTTAAAGTTTTAATGTTTTGTTTGATTGGTTAGTGAGTTTATTTGTTTATTTAAAAAAAATATATTTAGGGTGCGTTTGGTTTGGGGTAGTC
>JBAMHZ010101960.1:0-16404 GCA_037177395.1 Alpinia galanga | reverse complement strand
TTAAAACTTTAAAATCGTTCGATTTAGTTGGATGATTATTGAATGGTTTTCACGATTTTCTGCTTAGATAACACTTACGGTCGCTTTGACAGCCAACATAAAATCCCAGCTGATTACGTATTTTACATGGAAAAACTGCTCTGTATTAAATTTATTATATTTCTAAATTTACCAAAATGCCCTATTAGCAATTCAATAAAGCTTATTATAACAAAACTCAATTATTAAAAACCAAATAAATTAACCCGTTATGACCCAATTAGTTACCTATTTCAGCCCATGCTATGCAACCGGATCTCGATTTAAGCTCAATGCGGCCCAACATTAAAAATCCAAGCCCATTTTGTTCCATTTTAAGCTTTTTTCAAATCCAATTTGACCCCATTTTTCATCTACAACACATTGCGGTTGAACCCTATGGGAAATTTGGTTCTGCCTTGACCAATTTTAAGGCCTTCAAGGTCCAACGTAGTATTAAGAATAGCAACTTTCAGCCCAATTGTCGCCCATTACTGATCCACTAAGAAGAAAGGCTGGCTTATTGAATCAAAGCCCGTTAGGTATGAGTGTCACTCTACTAGGTCCATTACAACCTAACTAAGTGAATTGAAGCCTACGTTTGCCAACACAGTCAGATGCTACGGTCCAACTGTAAAGTAAGTCTAGCCCTATTACAGTCCATCACAGACCAAATAGTTAATAAGAGCCTATTTTGGCCCAATCTTTGCCACCCTTAGCCCAGTGCAACGATCAAGTTTCTCGGTTGTGGCCCAGTGTAGCCCAATTTAAGTGTCATTGTTAATATAACGGTTACCAATGACCCATTTGATTTCACTAATTTTAGGCCCAAATAGTTTTAAAGATTCTTGCAGCTAGTGGCCCACTTTCAGTGACTGGAATGTGATGTAACTAACTCAGTTCTTTGAATTTTTTTTTTTTTTTACTAGCAGATATCTGAGCTTTTGGTCTGATTAATCTTGGCACGAGCCAAAATTTTCCTTGATTCTTACACCAGTCAAAGCGCTCGGTCATGCTACAATTAGCTCGGTACCATCCAACATCAAAAGTCTTTCTGACAATGAAACCCTGTCCATGAAACACGCATCAGGTAGTCATAATTAAAGAAAATCAGTTCGAATTTCAACGTGGCACTTTAATAAATGCTTCTTGTCATTCAAAACTATCTGATACTACCCGGACCACCTCCATATTCTACCTCCAAGCTAATAATTTTTTTGGAAAATGCTACCAAACAATAATAAGCATCAACTATTAAAAAAACAATTTCAAGTTTCAATTTTAAAGTTTGGTGCAACTTACCCTGTAATGGTATTAACATTCACAACAAATTCGAGGCAGGAAAATACGTACAATCATACGACCGAGCTTCTCATCCATAACTTGCACAGTGATCCCAAAGGATAGTTCCAGATATGGACACCAAATAAGTAGTCAGTAGCTATGCAAAGGGTTACAAAAAGATGAAATTGTGATGACAAACTAAAGTTTTAAATTTTGATCCTTCGCCTAGAATGGAAACCAAACAATGATACAGCTGTGGCCGATCTACAGTGGGTTCGTCAAAAAGAGTTAAGTATGTAAATCGGAAGACATTAAGAGAAAGAAATAGATACCGAAGAAAAATTAGGAGGAGAATACATCTTCGAAGTAGCATCGGGGACACCTTCATGCAGACCGTAGATTGGACTAAGCACCGCAATGGCCGATCATGGTCCTTGAGCTGAATCAAGAAAAAAAAAGGAAGTAACAAATGGAATGATATGATCAAACTGTTAGATGACCAGGTTCGAACGATCCCACATATAATGTAATGTGCTCATTAAATCCATCAGATCTTGCATACTTATTCGCTTCCTAATTCCATGACTGCGCCTGTTAAATGAGTAGAATTCAACAAAATATTTTATTTGAACGATTTCAAATTGCTGCGGCAAATAAAAGTTTCTATCGAGCAATAAAAAAAATTCAACGAAAGATAGAAACAAATTTACTATTTGTGAACAATATATAGAATCACTCCCTGTATAACAGTAAAAGCCAAATGTGTAAATGGATCGAGCTAAGTTCTTATTAAAATAGGATTAAAAAACACTTGATAATTGATATGACTTTGAAATTAAATTCCGAACAATGCCACACTAAAAAAGGAGTTTGGTATTTTAGTTGGTTAAATATAGACTCTTGTTAATTACTTTAAATCATAATATATATTATTTGTCAACTATTATCACAAAAATATTTTTATATAAAACGAGCCTACACAAACTATTAAAATATTTAATGACAATACCATGACATAATAAATACAATTAAAACAACAGGCATACTCTGAAAGACACATTGAAATTGTCATAATGACGATCTCTATTAGTCAATTTTACAGTTCACAAGGAGATAAATAACCAGCGAAATGCTAATGAAGGGCGAGAGCAAACGTCTCTAAAAAAAATATATATTTGCTTATTATAATAAATCTATCACTGTGCTAGTAAATCTTTAGCAGTATGAAAAAAAATAATCAAATAAACATATTAAATATGTTTTAAAATGTCACGCGTATATATATTTCCAGTTACTCTAATAACTAAAGCTAAAAATATATAACAGTAGGACGAAACGAAAAAAGATCAAATCATGACATGGCAAATAACACTAGGATGGGAAGTCAGTGAGAAGCAAATAGAATCGGAAACTTTTTTGGGAAGTTACTTTTTTAGTCGACAGAGGTACTCACAGAGGAAAGTATTGGAGCCGGGAAGCCGGCACTTGTGGACTTTCGGTTGGAAGATGAACTGGATCCTCTGGCCTGATTCAGCCTCATGTACCGCTCGAACGGATCGAGATGTTTTTGGGCCGAGAGACCGGCTTCTCCTCCAATGGCGGCAGCTCAAACCAGTGGTGGCCATCACCCGATCTGCTATCCTTTGCGAGAGCACTCGAAATGGTTGTTCGGCCAAGCTGAGGCGGCGAAGCTCTTCTGCGAGCGATGCATCCGCGGATGACGGGACGCGGCAACAGTGCTTTCTCTGAAGAGGCCAAGCTGCCTGGAGAGCTCTCCGTTAGAAGCAGTACGGACGGAGGCGTTCGATCGCCAGGTGGAGACATTCCACCACGTCGGTGGCATCGCGGAGCAGAGAAGCAAATGTCGTAGCTAGCGCTAGATAATCAACGGAAAGGTAGAAGCGATTAAGCGAACCTCGCTGGCTGATTACCAATGGAGATCTGAGAAAGGAAAATAGGCGCGGACCCAGAAGCAAGTAGCAGAAGGGAGAACTGGAAGGAATATTCTGAAGACATGGTAGGAGAGATTACCGTCACTGCTGAAGTATGAAGGAGAAAGAGATTGGTGATCTGGAAAGAGCACGGTGCAGACGAGCACTCGAAGAGCGCGCAGTTGCCATTGGCGGAAGAAGCAAACTGGTGCTGCATCAATCTCCAGAAAACACACTAAACGATCGATGGTCAAGAACAAATTACTAAGATCTGAAGTAAAACGAACTGGATCTGAAAATAAAGATGAAAAAAGAAGATTGAGAGAAAGATCGAATCACCGATAGCTCGAATTCCGACGGAGTAGAAGCTTGGAGCAGAGGCGCCATCGCCATCTCTAGGAGCAAAGGCTCCGATAAGGTGGTTCCAGTAGCGGACCGGGATCTTATAGATTGAGAGGGACGGTGAGCGAGTGTGGATGATCTGGCGAGTGCGGACACCGAGGAGCGGAATTTCCCATAGGTCTTCCTCCATACCCAAATGGCAAAACCGTCAGCTAACGCCGTAGTAACGGAGCCAGGTGCTATTTCTCTATTTAAGTCACCTCAAAATTAACGTACCAAAAATACTCTTCCATGATTGGTTCAAATTTTAAAATTTTATATCTTTTTTTAGGAAAATAAAACGCAACCCAAACCGATCGGGTAATGGTTCAGTGCGCATCAGAAAGCTTTTATTTATAAAGTAAAAAATAAATAAAAACAAAAATAAAGATTTAAAATATTATAGTTTACCATAAATTTTAAAAATCTTTTTCATAAATTTGCAGATATAAAATTAAAAAACATAAAGAACCTCAAAAAGTCAGGAAAAAAAAATCCAAAAAACTGAAACCAAACCGGCATAATATTTTTGAACTAAAAAACTTGACATAAAATCAAATTCAGGTTCACTTTTTATATATATATATATATATATTCTTATATGAGTACTCATAAACATCACTATCATCCACCATCTGATCGAATAAACACTATAATCCAATCCCTAAATCCTAAGGGATCATTCCTCTATATATATTCCAAATGAAACTAGAAGGGGTTGAATTTTTATTAAAATCTAACAATAAAGGAATTGAAACTTGTTGTCAATAAGTTTATCCACAGTTAACCAATTCATTTATCAAATAATAACAAAAGTAAAGAAAAACAAGCAAATCATTTCCAAAGGACAATTAATTAGAAACAGGGGCAGAATAAATACAATTATAAGTTTCCCCCCTTCCCTCACAAATTAACTCAACAATCCTTGAACATTTTCAAGGTGATCAGGGCTTAATTCTTAGAACAAACCCTCGTAGTTTTTTTAACCCACCTAAGTTAACTGTCACCACACACCCATGAATCCTAATTGATTCCATTTTGTTTGGGTGAAATCCCAAGCCTAATCTATTAACCTTTGCCATGCAAAACATAGGCAATGATGGATTCTAAAAGAAAAACCTGATGAAAAGAAAGTAAACAACGAAAGCAAAAACCAAAATCTAGAACTTTAAAGTTTTCGTCGTTTTTGCGAGTAGGGATTCCCAAAGCGACGAATCCACCACGGTACTGTCTCACCATAGCCGGTGCACTGGCCCTCAGTTTCCTCGCTGCTGAACAGAGTCTGGTCCAAGCAGTCAAGTGCAGCTCCACAAGCTGCATTGTAGGACTGGCATGCAGAGTGGCACACCCGAAGCCTATTATCTCCATCCTTATCACAACGTTGGATTGAAATCTGACACAAAATGAGTAAAGATTGGAATCAGTTGTACTCAAGGCTTGTAAAGTGATGTCAAATCAACGATTCAAACAAACAATTCATAAATACACAATTTAAGGTCAAACCGAAATCCAAAAATCTTATTAAAGTTATGAGAAAAACACAAATAGAAGAGTTTTGATGCAATAATTGATAAAAGCTAGGGAATCCATGTAAGAATTGCAAAACTTCACGCAAGGTTATGCCTTATGGAAACAACCAATATACAATTGAAAAAAATAGTTAGGCACAAAAAACATACCCAGCAGGCGAGCTGCTTGGCTGCTGCAGCACAGTAGCTGTTGTCAAGGATGCTAAAGAGTGAGCGACTGCTGGGCATCAAGCGGTTGTAGTTTGGCATTACCACGGCAGCTTCAAGCTGCTGCAGGATGCTCAGCTCATTTGGTGCACAGTGCTGCCCAAATACATCCCGAACTAGTACATCACCGCAGAGAGAAAGGCTAAGAAGCAGCGATGAGCTATTCTGGCAAGTGTAGCCAGCGTAATCAGAGCAGCGGAATTCGCACACGCCATTGTCACATACTCCTCCATGCTGACTGCACTGCTCATCACATACAGCTGCAAAATGCAAATGAGCAATTTAGCACATGGTTTTGCTTCACAAGATGGCATTACATTACTAATGTGCAGGAATAAATAAATTGACAAAGCACATCGGAAGTGAATACGGAGAGGAGATTGCATAAAGTACCAGTAGAGCAATCGATGCCAGTCTGACCATTTTTGCATTCACAGATTCCATTTGGAAGGCAAGTACCATGTCCACTACAGTTTCCTGGACATGATCCTGTGGAAAAATAAACATTCCTTGAGTAATTGTTAACAAGAAACTTTTCCTTACAAATCCAAGCCCTAAGTATTTGGCAATGATTATGTTGCTGAGGGAGGATAAATATCATTAAGACACCATAAATAGAATAAAAGTTATTAAGGTGCTAAATCATGTTAACTCACTTTCGCTGCAATTCTCTCCATGAAACCCAAGAAAGCAATGGCACTGCCCATTAATGCAATCACCATTAAAACTACAGTAACCAGGACATTGGCTGTTTACAGACTTAGGCACGCTGCCACACAACTCATGATACGGTGGGCATATCAGCTCACCTGCAGCATCAAGCGCTTATATGAGAGGGAACTCTGCATAGTTCTCATATTAAATGTTTTTAAATGACTAAGAACTTGCCACTAAATCCTTGGAACTGAACAGGACCTCCAGCCTCTGGGCATGCCTTCCAAATACCATCCACAGCAACCTACATAATAGATATAAGAAAAAATTAAGATCTAATATACATTGCTAAAATTCATCTGTAAGCAAAGTCCACAAATTAGATTGCATTTATTGCACGAAGTAAAAGAGGGATATGAGAAGGAAACAAATATGAAATAGCATCACTAAAGCTGGTTTTACGATGAAATATCATCAGAGCAAGCAAATGATTCAAATTTGTCTATGTCAAAATAAAAACTGATTCTGCTAAATTCAGAATAACTTTACCAGAAGGTAAGAAATAGATAAATGACCACCCAATTGCTAAGGAACAATCCAACTCAAAACAGTACTATGATTGAACCAGGCAAATAATATAATATACCAAAAAGGCTATAGATTGATCTTGGCTTTCAAACTGATAAACATTACACCTTGAATCAAAGAGAATAACAATGCTATCTTGTTAATATTCATGAAACCCAACAAAAGGATTTAACATGAATGTCAATTACCTCTAGTGTGTTATTTGCACATCTATGTTGATAACAGCCATTTCCCTGAGTCATAGATCCCCTAACAAAGCCTGTGCGCACCAACGATGAAGCCATGCACCTTAACATACAATTACCATGTTAGAATAAGATCAAGAGAACTTAGATTTTAGCTTAAGTTTGTCTTCAAATTGCTTCATGAATCATGTATGTGTTTCATTTGTTCCATAAAGCTTGCTATTATTCTATTGAAGTTATTGCTAAATTTTAGTCTCACCTTGAGTTACTTCCTCGAACCTCGCCTAACATTCTATCAGGAGCACGTGCACTACTAGTGTCTGTGCAAGAACCATCAGAATAGGCAACAAAATATGTGCAATAGTCTGCCAACGATGATTGTCCACCTGAATGAGTAAATATTACAGTCATAGACTATAAGAAATTTAATCAGATAAAAGCTCATATCTATACACCATATGAAGGTAACAAGGAATGATTTCAGTTGCTGACATAAGCTAAAGATTATGAACCTGGGTGCCCTAAAGCAAATCATGGTCAAGGATAGACAATTATAGTTCATTCTCTATATATATATATTTTTAAGAAAAGGAATCTATTCGAAAAATGAAGACGGAAATCCATTTCAAGCTAGAGAAGATAAATGGTTGATTTGCCTATTTTTATCTTTGTACCCTTCATCAATCACTCCTTATTGTTGTAGTTAAAGCCCTTCCCTATTCTAAGTATTACACAACCTGGCCTCATCACTTTGCCTACCTAGAATAACTCAGCTTCTACAATTCATATAGTTATTCCTCTAACGCTGGAATACACCACAAGTTCTGTGAATTGAAGGTGGTCGACATGCCAAAACCAACTTTCTACATCAAATCATTGAGCAATCATTGTTCACAAAGCTTAAAAATTGACCTAGAAAAACAGAAGATAGAAATTGCTGCAGGTTTTGCAATATGTAATAGTTAATGCCAAAGCGCCATGTCAAAATGGAACAACAAAAATGACAACAATGATAGTGGTATAGAACCCAAATAGAGACAAATATTGTCACCATGAAATGTGCAGAAGTAAAGAGAAGTTATATTCTGGCAATGAAATGAAAGTTACAAAGAGGCTGTGCTTTCAACTTTAAAGGTCAGACACTGATTAGAATCCAAGCTTACCTTTATTAGCTTGTGGAAAATATTGAGCCCATTTGGGCAAATCCCCATTATAACTTACAATAGGACAATATCCTTCAGCCTCCCTGTTGTATGTACAGCCAGATGACTGAGTAGTGTTGCATTGGTATGCCCCCTTCCAATGATTGCAAGGAGATGTAACAAACTCAGTTCCTTGATTCCTACCCCAATCAAGGCGCTCAGCCATGCTATAATTAGCTTGGTACCATCCACTATCCTCTAATAAAGCCAAGGTCATTTCTGAAACCACAGATCTTGTATCAACAGATCCTGTCATAATTTCATTCATCAAAAGTCTTTTCTCCCAATGAGAACCTGATTGTGTAACACACATCAGTTAGTCATAATGGAAAGAAAATTAGTTGAACTTTCAATATGGCAGGTTAACTAAATGTTTTTTTATTCAAAAGAAACTACCTGATGTACCACGACCACCTCCATCTTCTAACTCTAAGCCAGTAAAATTTTCAGAAAATGCCTACCAAACAATAATAAGCATCAAGCCAATAAAAAAATGCATTCTCAAGTTTCAATGCTAAACTAATTATCATAGTCCAAATACAGAATGAATATAACAGTTTGGTGCAAGTTACCCCATAATGGTATCTAGCATGCATAACAACTCGGGGCAGGACAATCCGTGTAACCGTACGACCAAGCTTCTCATCCATAACTTGCACAGTGACCTGACAGGATAGTTACAGACATGGACAAAAAAACAAGTATCCAGAAGCTATGTATGAGGTAACAAGAGGATTAAGTTGTGATGACAAACTGAAAATTGATACCTGGCTATGCCTTCTCTTTCGCTCATCATGGAAATGTGCAAAGGCATGAGGGTCAAAACCTAAAACATGCATCACCTTCAAAGAAAAATGTCCTTCAGTTGCCACCAAGCATAATGAAAGAAATCAGTAATAGAAGTAGCAGAATTACATGGCATTTACTAACCTCGTGTATCAATGTGGCTGAAAGCAACGTTTCAGCCTCAGATGTTAAATGACAAGGAGCGACATTCACATGACCTACAAATCATTGAAGGATAATTTTAATTGGTATAAATAGGAGTAATAACAACAGGTAAACTTTTATTAACTTCCAGAAAATATGGTAGAAAAAAGCACCAGCAATAGCACGTCCCCATTGATCTCGCTCACATGCCACTGCCCATGCAAGAGTGTTGCCAGTTGTGGGCCTAGTTGTTACCAAGAGAACTAGGTCCGTGTCAGCAACACCATCTGCATGGTGTAGAACAATTATAGCAAAAAATAAAAGATTTGACTAGTGGAGCAACAATCTCTTGAGAGATTATATAGAAAAAGAGAAAATAATTGAGTACTGGAGTAACAATCTGTAGAGAAATTATATAGAAAAAAAAAAGATTTGAATAATGAGTAACAAGCCTAAAACAATCAAGAAATGAGGGTACCTTCAACATATTCATGTGGAAGTTGCACACCACCATTCTGCCCACATGCAGAATATCCACTTAATCTCAAGTTCCCCTTAACAGGTTCTACTGCTAAAGCTCTTCTGAACCACTCTGCTGTTTGGCCTAGCGCCTGATCAGCATTTATAAAGGAAAAAAAATGAAAATTATGAAGGAAAAGGAATAGAAAAGGCATGGTGGAGACAGTAAACAATAGAATAACGAAGTCAAGTAATTCACCCTTTAAAATTTAGCAACAGAAAAAGATCTAGGCATCTCAAATGAGTACAAACAACGTACCAATGATGTGCATTTTGTTTAATACAGACTAAGAACCAATATGCTATAATTCCTACCTTCTTAAGACGTTGCTTCTTATCTTCCCCTGAAATATCTTCCAATGTGCAGTTGTACCAACAATCTGCAAATAGTGGCCTATCTCCATTAGGGGTGCACACAGGGCTTCTTGGAACTGATGTTGCAGAAGGTTCACCAAGCTGAAATAAAACCACAACCAGAGAATGGTTCATACTTATGGAATACAGGAACTCAGTGTCCATAATTTGAGCAATTTATTTTACTTTAACAGATTACCTTCACCAGATCTCCAACATTTAAGCAATCCCTATCATAAGAATGACCCACAGCATCATAATTTAAATATATCCTGATAGGCTGTTTTGAATCCCTTTGTAATGTAGGTGTTTTAGACACCTGAAGCAAAGTTCTTCTACCATTATGTTGTGATCTTGAGAAACTATGTTCATGGTAAACTTGTGGAGTGACTGAGTACTCTTTTCGACCAGGTTGGCGCCTCTGATGGAGTATCTCATCATGGATACATGAGTGCATGAGATAAGCATCTCCCTCCACGGTTTCCAAATTTTGCCGAAGATTTGGATAATTATTATGAGATTCTGCACTAGTTCCTCCAAAACTCACCAGAAGCAAAAATATCTAGAAAGAATAAAAGAAACCAAAATTTAAAATTTTTACTGAATTCTGCTATGACCTTTTTCGTAAACCAGAACATCCAAACGTGACAACATTGATCATGAAATAGCAACCAATGATGAAATTAAAGAGACTAAAGTACCAAGATCTGGGTAAAACTCAGTATAACGGCATTGCCTGCACTACATCGGCATAACATCATTTTGCTTGCGCTTCACAATTTTAGGGTAATCTAGGACAACATGCAAGAGAGTAAGAAATTAAGTTCCCCTCGCCAGAAGAGGTTCTAGTAAATCCAAGAAGACGGACTCCACCTTCTCAATCCTCAAATGACTTGAAATTACTCTACCATGAGATCCATCCACAAAAACAGTAAACCCTAAACCACCAGCAGCCCTCACCAAGCTTCCCAATCCCCTAAAAATTACGATCACGAACACATACCCACACACAAGTCAAATGCTACGGAAACCCAAATCCTTCCAACTTCACAGCTTGTACGGCAAATCTTTGCACTCGCAACAACGAAAACCCAGAAAAATAAAAATAAATAAATAAACATTCTACCTCAAGGGAGACCGCCGAAATAAGAACCGGCAAGGAAAATGCGATTCGCGACGACCCCCAAAGAGGAAGTGACGTCTTCACCCCCATCTATCGAGCTCCAAAAAGGGATTCAATATTTCGTTCCATTCTCCCCTGTAGGGGATGATAGTCCGGCGACCGAGAGAAGGTTGGCTCTGCCTGCCCAACCTGGCCTAAAGGAGCCAGCTCGCTCCCTTCCTCGCCTCCTTGTCAAGTGCAGACGCCAGCCGAGGCAAGAGATCTTGCATTCAGTGACCAACACCGGCAGATCCGGGTGCCACCTGGGTAGGCGACTCGTCGGGGAGGCGATGGAGACCGGAGCCGTAGCAGGTAGAGGCAAGAAGTCCACTGCGAAACGAGAGAGACAGAGGAAGCGAGGGTCGCCGATCCACTGATTTTTGTTTTCTTAAAGAGGGAACGAATTTTAATTTTTAATATAAAAAAACATAAAATGAAATCTTTTGCACTAATTTACGTTGTGAAAGCCACTACCCTTGATTAAAATTACGAAAGTACCATCACCAGGAAATTTGGATAATATATTTTGACCCCTGTAATTAGAATATTTCATTTTGACCCCTGTAATTTATTATTTAACCATTTTGTCTTAAATCTATTTCGTTTGCGACCTACTTGATAGGTCGTGCCTCATATCGTTTATATTATTTAAAATAATATAAATTGATTATATATATTTTTAAATATGTCTATGTATAGTGTGACATTAATTATTTTTATTTTCGAGGACAAAGTATTAATATGATACAAATTTATAGAAAAGGACAAAGAAATATCAATGGAAATGTCTTATATATGTGGGATCAAAGAAAGAATTTTTTACTGGAAGGATCCAGATTTTTTTTTGCAAAAGAGATACATATATAACTTTATTGAACTCTACTAGTGATCTTATTGAATAAAATAAATAAATAAATAAAAAGATTAAATCAAGGTATTGAGTATGTTTTCATCAAATGATTATAATTTGCTTGAGGGAGAATTTTCTGAAAAATAAATTAATTAATATCGTATTCTTTGACGTTGTGATTGATGTAATTGAACAAACTTGATGATCAAATTTTCTAAACAAATAATTCAATTTATTTCTCTATTTTTTCAATTTGAAGGGTGAATTAAGTCGGAATTATTGAGGGTTGGAAATGTCAAAATATTATTATTTATTTTTTAATGAGCCTTAATTGTTGAAAATATTCATAATTCGCTAGTGGTTGGGTCGTTCAACGGTCTATCAATTTATACTTTGTCAAAAGCGGTTCATCAAATTCAAAGAGAGAAATTAAAAGGACCGACGAAATAAATTTGGGGGAATTTAATTTTCATTGGTGCACTATATTTTTATAAACAAATGTGGCTTCTAGTTACATCTTCATTGCTTTTTATCTTGAAAATGAATAACAATCGACTGTCACTTGTGGATATTGAATTTACTTATCTCAAACATAAATAAAAATCAACTGTCACTTGTTACCTAAGTCCGTTACTTGACAACTCCACTCCTCTGATTACCTATTACTCATTGGCAGCAAAAAAATGTTGCCGTTGTACTTGATTTATTGTTGGATTACTCTTACTAACTTTTTTTTTTTTTTTTTTTATAGGCACTGGAGTATCTGAATCTTTAGTCTGACTAATTCTTAGAAATGATCAATTCTACCCCACAGTCCTTCGGGAATGCCTATCCATTAACAAAGCTAGAAAAGACCAGAACTCTAACAGATCTTCACCAACCACTAGGGTAAATCAAGTAAATACTCACAGCTCTAATGCGTCAGTCCGGCCTCTACAATCGCGTCATCCCTAAAAGGCTGTTTAATACCAAAGTCGTACTATATCCGTCAGATAAACTCCTGCACAGAAGGTCGCCTTCACAGATTTTTTAAAAATTTATCGTCAAATTGTGCCCAGCAAAGGATCGAATTGTGTCATCCAGTGAGTGTTTACTATGCCTTTGCCATTATACCGTACCCTTAGGGGAAAATTATCGCTAATTTAGACCATGTTGTATGTTGTCTTCTATCACCAGATTTATTACAACGAGTAAAAATTGATTTCTAAGTTATAAAAAATTTCAAAGAAGTTAGCACTGGAATGAATAAAAAATATTCTTCATAATTTATATCTTTTACAATAATTATAAAGTGATTGATAGAAGAACTATGATGACAATTTTATCTTTTTCTACAATATATCACTTGTTGCCAACGAAGGGATCAAATTAAAGAACCTCATTCACATTCTTAAATGGTAAAAGTCCACAGACAGTTACTCTTGTAAATAAATGCAAAGTTTGAAGGCAAGGCTACTCCTTTTCCTCAAGAAATGAGATCCTTGAAAAACAATAAAAAAAATGTTAATAATAGAAAAACGACCGAAGTTCTAAAATCTTGCAGAGATTGCAAGAATCCTTGTTTGAGTGGTTCAAGGAATTGAGGGGACACCTTGAAATGGTGGGCAAGGTTTGGTATTTGCCATATTCCCAAACCTCCCCACAGTATCAAAACAATTAGTTTTTCTTAAACCCAAAAAAATCACTATCATTTAAAAAAAAGAAAAAGAACATATTTACTAAACAATGCAAGATTAGTTGGAGAACAGGTCGTGATGTTGAAATAAAAAAAAGGAAAATAAAGCTAATCGTTTATTTTATAAGAGGCATGTCTCCTGACCCGAGAAATGTGCAGGAATATTAAAGGCTGATAAAAGTATAATTATTGCGTAGGACAAAGTTTGTCCTAATGCGGTCCTATGGATGAAATTTTTTAATATAAAATATAAACAAATTAGACAAGAAACTAGTTTTGTCAGCGTCGAATTCAAATGTTGTTACTATTTAAATCAACCATATACTAGATCATATAATTAGTTTCAATCTTGTTAAACTACAGTGGCTTTGCTTGATGCCAGCGAGACTGAGCTAGCTCAGGACATTGCTTGCGACGATTACATTCCTCACACCGCCAAGACGACACACCATTAGGACATTACAATTACATTTGGCCATCCACTAAACAATGAAACAAGTTACAAACAGAGAGCATAAAAGAAGACAGCACGCGTTTGACCATATGAAAGACTCGTTAGAAACGGGCAATAGAAGAAAGCAGCACTTGTTTGTGCAGTGCCATTTGCTAAGGTTGGAAGCTGTGTATGTGCATTGAGAATTTCGGTTGTGTTTTAGCCTTTCTCGTGTTGTGAAATGTCATCGAAAGTCACTACATTTAACTGGTAGGAAGTCACCTTTTGAGCTTGCTTTGTACCAGGCTGAGGAGGAAATCCGTGAATATGTGTTCATAACCAGACATTTTACTATAGCCTGCAAAAGTTGCACAATGAAACTAAGGTATAGTATTTGTTGAGATCGCATCTACAAGGAAATAATTCAGTGACAAGAAGAAAATAATTAAAAAGGGAGAGTAAAGAAAAGGTTGGATTATCAACTAATTGATACAGACATTCCAAACATGCTGATGTTTTGTAGTTGTGGCAAAATATGGCGACATAATGATACTAAGAAGATATTTCAAACTCTAATGTTTTCAAGGTACAAATTCTAATTCAACGGTTATATTAGACACCATAGACTTAGAGGACCACCACATACAGAAACCTTGATCCAACAAAAGGAAGATAGAAAATGACAAGGAAAAGGGCAATATTCAGCTTAATCACCAATCTAAACGATCTCCGAGACATATCCATCATTTCATTCCAAATGGAAATACACAAAACATGTATATAAATAAAAGTTATCAATTAAAAGTTCAGAGTTTCCCCTGCAATTAATGATTCTACTTGTTTAAACCGGAAGGAATAGAAAAAGAGAATATCATCCAATACCCACCTTGTGTATGGACTCTTTTTGACTCTGTGTCATCTGATCAGGAACCAAAAAAAGACAAAACAAATAGTAACACCCACCGCCACAGGACTAAAGGCTGTTCTAGATCTTTGTTCTAATAAAAGAGAGACTCTAAAAATACCTACTGCTCTTGAACTATTTTATTTTCAATATATTCTGATTCTAGTTTTCATTTCCACAAAAAGGAAGGAAATTGAAAAGATTTTTTTTTTAATTTGTCAACTTTTTGATGTCATTGCACAAAAAAGTTTTATTTTACACAGAAGATGCTTGATTCTCACGAAAATAAGAAAAAGGTGATCATAACAAAGATGGAAATATAAAATCAAACAGCACGCCATCCTAAACCACACAAGGCCTAGATTTTCAAACTAACCATTTACAATATAAGCATGTCATATTTGATGATCTCTACAACTGAAGTACTGAACCAGGAAAAGGAAAGACCAAACTATTGACGTTAAGAAAAAAACCGTAATAACATGTAGGATATACTTACCAGGAAAATAATTGATATCAATCACATAAAACCGGCCTTTTGTTCCATGCTCTCTAATTATATCTATGTTGAATAATCGAAGACCCTACAGGCAATGATCACAAAGAGAAATTTATTCAAATCTAAAAATTAATTGGATTGTGCATACAAATAGCAAATCCTCTCACCAGTCTATGACGGAGCTCCCTACATAGGTTCTCAAGCAAAGGTCTTGGAGGAAGTTCTACAGAGCAGTAGTATAGAAACAAATCATCTCCATCACATTGGACAACATACTACTAGTCAATTGAAAATTAATCACAGATGAAATGGTTGAATTAATATTACCAGCAACACCAGGGTCCAATTCTGCATCATCTGCAGATGCAGCAGCACAAGAAACTCTTGGAAACTGAAATACACCAGTGTTGTTTAATGGTTCACGCTTATTAACATCAGGAAGGGAAAACCGACGAACGACCTTTATTGTCTCCCCAACGATATAGACCTTAAAGAGGACCCCACCTATGACAGTGGGAAAATAAGTTGTGTATTGAAAATGGAAGCCTGGCAAATTGAGAGTCAAAAACAAATCACCATGGTTAACAAATTCTTGGAGAACCAAAGGAGGGTCAAGTTTTGACAAGGAAACTTCGTCATAGGCAAGTGATAGTTCGTGTGATTTTGCACTTCCATCAGCTACTAAAGGCTTGACAACTGCAAAAACAAACACAATAACAAAATGAAAAAGATAAAGCCATGCTAGTTAAAAAGTAGACATGCAAGTTAGCTGTCCAAATGTTCCCAATTCACTACTCATTACAAAAGGATACATTGTCCTTGGTCAAATTTGAATGGATGTACAACAATTGCCAAAAAACGAGCTACAACAATTTGAAGTCATAGCCTTTTTCCTGCAGCTATACTTTACTAATTATCAGGACAACACTTTGTTGGGAGTATTGGAAATACAATCAAAGTCCTACATTGGTAAGACATGGAAAAGATCATGTGCTTATAAAATGAAAAGATATCTCCATTGAAATGAGGTCTTTTGGATAAAGCCTAAAAACAAAACCATGAGGGCTTAGGCCCAAAGTAGACAATATCATACCATTGT
>JBAMHZ010101853.1:0-16405 GCA_037177395.1 Alpinia galanga | reverse complement strand
GAGTACTCCATATATCCTCTCCAGCTCTAGGTATTGGTTGGATAAGGACATGCAGATCATGTTGAAGCTTCATCTACTGGTGGAGCACCAAGTTGCTTTTTTTTTTTTTCTTTCTTTCTTTCTTTCTTTAGCCTAGTGATTGATCGATGTGGTGGAGGCTTTGCAACTATAGAAGAAGGTTGAGTTTTTCTCTCTTACAAAACAAACTTGCTCTGCATATATAATTTCAGTTATTTTTCTTTGTCGATTTACTTTCACTATATTAAATGGTCAGTTAACATTTCTCTAGTGGTTTTCAGATATCTTGGAAGGAATTAATTAAGCTGATCTCTAATCATTAATGTTATGTTCCCTAGAAATCATCTGATGTTTGCAGGTTTTTTTCTAACTATATATGATTTGCAGAACCAGTGGATGAATAAATATATTTTTATGGTTTTAACTTCATGGATATTGACATCGAGATGCATTTCTAAGAATAAATAGATATTGAAGAATGGCATGTATGATCCATTTTCTAATTGTTGAATATATAAAAAAGTCAACTGTGAAGTAAGTAGCTAAATTCATTTTAAAAAGTCAACTGTGCAGTAAACGCAATCTAGCTAGTTTTGAGTTGTTTGACATGCCCGACTAAGGAATTTGTGGTCGGGCCCAATTTGACTTGCTCCATTCATGTTAAGAAATTAATTATGTCAGACCATATTTATGTATGATCATTAAAAGTATATTTTGTCAATATTTTATATATATTCACTTAAAATTTGAGGTTGTAGTCTTTTTGTTTAACCTCACTATAATTCTAAGCTAAAATAAATATTTTTATATATATAAGAAGATTACTTTTAAATGAGCTTAAATTATGATCTAAATTTATTTAATAAGTAAATAACACTTAAATCATGTTATTCACAAACTTTTCCTAAAAAAAATTATCAATAAATCTATAAATTTAACTTCTTTTAAAAAAAAAAAAATAAGAAGAGCAATTTTTAATTGAATAAAATAGCATTTGAAGGTTAAGCCTAACAAGTAATCCCTTTTGAGGGCAAAGTCACAAAGGATTCGACTCTACTTCCTCTCTCAAATTTGTCATTTTTAATCACGGAGAGGATCGGAATCATCGATTTCTCGCCAAAAGAAAAGAGAGAAAAAATGATAAAAATCTTCTCATCTCTCTCTCTATCTCGTGTTGGATGCAGAAACAGCTATCTTTGAAGCAATCTAGCACGCCGTTTTGCTGTATAAGCGGTCCTGTCACCCTCGAATCGAGCGTTCCTGACCGCTGTAGGTTCGACCTGCAGGGAATTTCTTCTCTAAATTCTAATCCCTTCCGGTTTGCAAAAAGATTGCATCTTTCTTGGCGTCTTATACTTCAAAGCCTGTGCCGCTCCTGTTCCCCAATCCAAAATCCAAACTTGGTTTGTCCTCATTTCGTGGGAAAATGCTGCTCTTTTTTTTTTTCCCCCCTTTTATGTCGATTTCTTCAATCGAGAAATGTGATGAAGTTGTGTTGTTATTGTTTACAAGTCTCATGATGATCGCATGGATTGCGTTTTTTGGGATGAGAATTGTGTGAGTTACTGATGCCCCTTTTGTTTGTCTTTCCATTTTTGATTTCACGTTTGGTCGATATCTTGTTCAGTGTTTGGACTTCCCTTCTACTTGATTTTAGATTTTTATTTCTGACTCCTCTTGCTAGGTTTCGAATCTTGATGAATATTATTTGACGCAATCTCTGGAGCTTCTGTTTCAAGGTTCTATTTTGTTTATTCTTTTCGATCACTTTCTTGCCTCACATACTGTCTTTAGAAATCAATCAATCAACAAGACTCTTCTCAGTTTTCATTTTGGGATCCCAAGTATTATAAAAAACCTCATATACTTGAATTAATCAGAATCTTTGGTGTTCTATTCTGAATCAAATGGTTTCTTCCTTGAAGAGATCAAAATGCTACCATATTCAGCTTCTTTTTCGTTTAGTTATTGTTTTCCTTGTTGATCGGTTGTTGTGGTGCAGATCAAGCAGGGTTGAACTCTAAATTGGCATTAACAAAGCCATGAAGTTCAAACAAGGTGATGAAGTGGAGGTCTTAAGAAGAGACAAGGAAGCCTATCCCTCTTGGTTTCCTTCAATAATTTCATCAGTTCTTGTTAATAAGTATTCCGTAACATATAAGCTGTTTGTATCTCCTCAAGGAAAGCCCATTGTAGAAACAGTGGATGGCAAGGATGTCAGGCCCTGCCCACCTCTTGTTCCTTACAAGCAGGATTGGCACGTCGGCGACATCGCTGAGGTTCTTGATACACACTCTTGGAAGGTCGCAAGGATTGCTAAGATTGTCAAGAACAAATACGTTGTTGCCAAAATCTTCGGCTCTATACAGCTGAAAAGATTATCCATCTACGATGTAAGGGTTTCACAGGCTTGCCAGAACAACAGTCGGTTCGATATGGTAAATTATCGTGTATACTTTTATACTTTCAGGCCTTGTGAAGTATTTATTATTCATATCGTCCTATGAGCAATCGGTAACACGATTGCGTAGTTCGTGTGTTCTTATTTTATGGCTGCACATGCTGTAACTTTCCATCTGAACGAAACACGGCTGACTTCTTTTACTTGATATATTACATTCTTTTGACATTCATTTGCTCTAAGGCATTATCTAAAAGACTAAAACCTGAAATGAAGGCATGCATTGCTCCTTCTTCACATTTGATGGATTTGTTTATGTAGCTACATGTTATTTACTTTGTTTAAGCATGTATTTTATGGTAGGAATTCTCTTGCATCTAGTTACCTTTTTAATATGCATAAACATTATCAAAAGTTTGGCAGTAGCAGTAACCGATAGGAAGATGTCAGATCTTCCTAACCCGTGCAATATGCATTGCTCTATTTGAGTTCGATTGAACCAAATTGATGGAAGCATTATCAGGGTTATACCATTGAGTGAAAATGACAAGGTAGCTGCGTTTCAACTTTCAAGTGTTCCATATCAACATCTCATTGACATTACAATTTACAAGTGCAACCTACTTCATTCTATAGCTGTGCTAAACCTCATCGAGCTCACTTCAGAATTCGCTTGATTTTGCTTCTCGCTAAACCCTTTTAACTTCCAGATGAACATGACTAATTTAGCTCATCTTTTCCTGTTTATTTCTTGATTGCAATCTGTTGCTTGAAATTATCATGATTTTGCACGAGCAAAAGTACATCCAAATGACCATTTGCATCCATTTTATCATGGTTTAAAAGATTCTTTCGCGGTTTAATTCTGCATGTTCATGACTAGCTAGGAGATCTTTGAGGGCTCTTTCTTCCATTAGTTCTAAGTTGTGTTCTACTAATGATTGTAAGCTTCGTTAGAGAGTGAATATTTACATCGAGAGCAAAATAGCAATTAAAGTTGGAAGGCCTATTACCTTCTTTACTCCCACCAATTATCTGTTTGCCTCTACTTCTGTGGGTTAACAGAAATTCCCTTCCAGGTCGATAGTCAGAGGCATTCTTCGAGCGCCAAACAATCGGTCAAATTAGAGGATGGAACGCATGAAGCAGCTCTAACCACACAGGAAGTTGACAAAAAGCACCCAGAAGATTTCAAGAAACAGCAGTTTGGCAGAAAAATGTTTTGCAGCATTTCCCCTCAGACAACCTTGAAAGGAGACCTCAAAATCACCTGCATCTCAACTCCTGATCGTGAGCCGAGAGGAACTGGTAGGAAAAGGAAGGCAAGGTTGGAAGTTGATGACTGTGATCTGCTTAACAGAAGAACTTGGAAGCCTGAATTCAGCAAAGCCAGAAGAAAGATCAAAACTCAGATACAAGACGATAAGATGTTACCAGATGAGAATGCCACAGCTTCATCTAGAATACCAATGCCAGTTGTTGAAGAGACTGAAGAATGCTCGGTCGCTAGCTGTAGCGGTAATGGCACACCAGAAAGTAATTTTTGGCAAATGAGAAGACATTCTAGTAATGCTTCAAGAAAATCTATGCATGTCAGGGACTCAAGTCCTGGTGAAGATAGAAGAGAATGGCAAAGCATTTCCAAAGACAAGTTAGCTTCCAACATCCATAAGTTAGAGCTACATGCTTATCGATCGACTCTGCAAGCTCTGTATGCATCAGGGCCTTTGAGTTGGGAGCAGGAGTCACTCCTAACAAATCTTCGGCTGTCGCTCAATATATCAAATGAAGAACATTCAGTCCAACTGAAGCAGCTATTGTCTGTGTAAGTTGCTTGAATGCCAACTAGTTCCTTGCCTTGTCGATATCTAATGTTAGAGATATTCCAAGTTTTAGAAAATCTCATGAAAATCTCAAGAGTTATGGTTCAGGTTGATTCAGCAATACTCTGAAATTTCTGGATAGCTTTGATCATCATCGTGTTCTGCTGTTTGTTGTATAAGTAAAGCTTTGGATCCTTTTCAGTAATGTTCTTCCTGTCTATAAAGAATTTGCTCCTATAATGAACTTTAAATGTGAATAATTTTCTTCCTATTAATAAGAGAAACTTCATGTTCAAAAATATAATCCTATTTTAAAAGATAGATATTAGGATAAAAAAAATATTAGAAACACGTAATTATGCAATTTTTAGGAAATAAAACAAACTTGGTAGCTAAAATGTTTTTTTTATTCTTTCATAAATATCCTCAATTTTTTCATATTAGGTAGCTCCCACTGTCTTGGCGGTAGGCGATAACATAAGAAAATTATTACCCAATCAATTGCCTAAGCTTATCCACTAAGACCCAATGAAAATACAGGTACAACGCTGAGCGTGATTTCTTCGAGTATGAGAACGTTTGCTCGATCGATTGAATGGCGATTGATGCAACGCCACAGCTACAACAAGAAAGGAGCTTCCTTTTTCGTCGCCCTTTTTTGGTTCTTCTGTTTGCTTTTTGCTCTTGTTCTTCGACGTTATTTGGATTCGATGTAGAATGATCTGATATTTTGAGGTCTCTTTTTCTCCTATTTTTGTTTATCCATTTTTCTTCTTCTTCTTCTTCTTCTTCCGTGATTTTGTTGGTTGTTTGATCGAGAAATGGGGGATTGGTACGCGGATTTGACGACGTGGGTGAAGAGGCCGGCGTTGGTGGAAACCCTGATTGACATCCTGCTTTGTGCCGTGCCGATCTGGGTCGCGGTCATGATCGGGCTAGTGATCGGGTGGTCGTGGCGGCCGCGGTGGACGGGGCTGCTCTACCTTGGCCTCCGGAGTAGGTTTCGGTTCATCTGGACGGCCCCGCCGGGATTCGGCGCTCGAAGGCTTTGGCTTGCAATCACCGCACTCTCGGCTTTCTCCATTTGCCGGAAATTGTGGTCGAGTTTCAAGGGGAAGAACGAGTGGCTGCCGGCGGCGGAGGAAACGGGCTCGACGACGCTAGTTTCGATATGCGAAACGGAGGTCGAAAGAGACAGAGGCAATTTGAGGTATTTGTGAAGCAAATTTAGCTTCTCCTTTTCCCTTGATTGCCTGGTAGGATTTAATATAGACGATTCGTTTCAATGTTTCCCTTTCACGTGTTGCTCTTATATTGAATGAACAAATCTTTTCGTTGCCCTTTTTTATGGTTTTTTTTTCTTTTCAAATACTGATTTTGATTAGTTTGATAATGAAGTTAGAAACTGATGGTGACACAGCCTGTTTGTTGTCCCTTGAATATGGGGTCTAAACTGGACTACGTTGTACCTTCGGCAGTCTGGACTCAGGAACATTTATACGTAGCTTTCTTTTTCTATCTTATGGTGCTTCTGTGTCTATGCACTTGCTGGGATATGATTCTTGGTCGTAGGCAAAACATGATTACGTTATCAGAAGAACCAGTTTTAGTAGTTGAGCGTTGATGAATCAACATGGTCATGAAGATATGAGGCTCCCTTCAATAAAAATAAGGTATAGGAAGGAGATATTCAATCTCACAAATGTAATTAGGGTGACTCTTTTTGTAGTTGAATTATGATCACCCAAGTTACAAAGCATTATGGAATCAAATCTCATCCTTATGTTGATCATCTCCGCATCATTTTTTTTTTTGGTACCATATCCACTTGCAGTCATGAATTATCTTATTCCAAATTGAACGTAAATTTACATGGAGAATTACTTAAGATGGCTTATCAAGTTCCTTAGCAATCATCTCTATCTTATGCCAATTTACACAACTAAACGTATTCCAAAAATGATTCTCGGTGAATGCTTATTATGTTCCTAGTATCATTTGTTTATAACACAAGCTTTCTATTGACATTATGTTGACATAGTGAGTATGCTGGTCACTAACTGTATAATCTTTGTAAAGAGCAGTCTGGTGCACAAAACTCATGCCAATGTAGGGTCTTACCGTTGCGTCAAAGCTCTCCTTCAACTATATAATCTTTGTAGTTTATTTAAAATCATTTTGTGGAAGATAATAAAAATAAAACTCATGTAAGAAATCCTGTTACTTCTGTGTTGATAGTGATCACAGCTTTTCTAACAAACAGGTTAGGTGCAAAGTTTAGGAATGATTGGTTTACATAGATGTGCTGTTCAAACTATGCAATGTTTAGGAACAAGATTGGTCTACACATAGGTGCTGTTCAAGCTAAAACTATCTCGGCCAAAAGCAATCAAAATTAAAAAGGGTAAGAGTTACAAGGAATGATGGAGAGGAACTAATAAAAAACTTTACTGTAAAGTATTATAAAAAACTGGATTAGTTTCTCTTTTAATAACTCATGGACTAAAAGGAGCAATGTTGCTGATCCTAAATGATTGACCAAGATCATGTCATTGTTATCATGAAGGAATGTGCAATGCCGAGAAGAACTCAGAAAATTTTATTAGAAATCATCAACATAGTCTGGTTGTTCTTTGATTTTGGAAAATAATTCATGTAGCGATCATCGAATGTTGAAGATTCAGACTGGATTTCAAACATAGCCCCCATGATGGCTGCCTTTTGCTATTTTACTGGATGCTTTTTTGTGAGTCATATGTTTCTTTTTGCCAAACTTGTGGTTGCCTGTTGGAAAAACTTTCATATATAAGTTATTAATTTGTGGTAGTCAGACTTAAGTTGTTTCATCTGCATTTCTTGGGTCTGGTTTCTCATGTACTTATATATTAGAGCATTGATGATGCTCAGAATTCAGCATATGAATTCGAGAATCTTCTCATTAACTGTACCATAGTACTTGTCCATTTTATGTCAGTTTTAATCGCAAGTAGATTTTTTGATCCACATGGGTATTGCATAGCAAAATGTTTTTTCTGTTAAACTCATGTTTGGTTTGTTATGTAATAGATTTGTTGGATTGTATGCTTTGAATGACTGTAAAGAAGCTTACTAAAATTATCCATTCTTATTACTTTCTGTCTTGATTCAACTAAGATGTTTTGTCCAAAGCTCAAACATCTAATCTGAAAGTTTATGCAAATAGTTGGGGATTGGTCATTCTGGTTCACTGCAAGCAAATATATCCTTGTTGACTATTGTTAAATGATATGAGATGGAATGTTTTATAAACTTTCTGATCTAATACCATTATAGCTGAAGGAAAAAAAATTGTATTGTTAAATTTCTCTAGTTCTAGCGTTGAAATGGATGAGCATGATATTGTATCTGAAAAGGATTTGGAGCATCTATTACACATTCTAGATAGTAATGTTGGAGATGCAGCTTGGCAAAATCAGATGGAACGTACCACACCCAATATGTTTTACCAATCATGGCGTTATGAGCCAAAGGTAATTCTTACTTTCCTAAAATTTCTCTTATACATGTCACCTTAGTGAAGGATTTATCACTTTTGATGTTTTTTAATCTTTTGAACTTGAAGTATTCCTTTGACTCACTTGAAAAGCAATGCAGTTTTCTGATGGACTCTGAAAGAAAATTTCAAGTATGATAATTGTTTAAATTTTTGTTTGTCTGGAACAGGAGGGCCCTATTATTTTTCGCAGCAGAACAATTTTTGAGGATGCAACTCCTGAGTTGGTCAGAGACTTTTTCTGGGATGATGATTTCCGGTTAAAATGGGATTCAATGCTTGCATACTTGAAAATATTGGAGGAATTCCATCATACTGGAACCATGATTATACACTGGATTAAAAAGGTTTTTTAAAATGTTAAAAATCAATGTTGATTTTGTTTGGCTAATTACATCTTGGTAACGATGACATGTGGTTGCTGTCTGCAGTTCCCATTTTTTTGCAATGATAGGGAATATATTATTGCTCGACGTATATGGGAGTCTAGAGGAACTTATTACTGTGTGACAAAGGTACATATGATCTATGTTACATTTCCTATGATGGTGACTGTATACTATTTCATCTATAGCTGTCAAGAAACAGATGATATGTTACCTATTTGGGCAAGTATTGTAAAATCTAGTTTCTCTACCTATCATTTGATAGAAATATTTTTGTGCAGAATCAACAATGCGTCAAAGTTCCACATTGCTTGATAACCCATTTTTGTTTTGAATCGGAGCTAATTTAATGTAACTCTCAATGCTTTTCAACCCTACATGGGACTAGCATTGATGATTCTGATAGAAAGCATAATCCTTCATTTTATTTGTCTTCTAATCTGGTCCTAATTTTCCCATTTCGGGAATGGTGCCTATCATTGTTGCCTTTGCATGATGAGATATTTATATCTGTAGCATTACCATTTCGGTTGGTAACAATGAGATATATCTACAGAGTTTCAAGTTAAATGTTGTAGCACCTGTCTTCATTATTGTATGCTTTCATGTCACCATAAAATAAAGTTTATAAAATCTCTTTGGGCCATATGAAAAATTTGAGTTGATTGTGTCTTAGTTTGTTGAGTAACTGTATCATATATGTTTGAATATCCTCTTTTTGATGCTAACTTGCACATTGGAACATAGCTGCCCAATTTTGTTGCCGGAAAGATAATTTGTTGGGATCTTCTATTTGAATTTTAGGTCACTCCATCACATTGAGTTCTATGCGTGGCTATATCACTTTTGTTATCCCTCTACTCCTTTCACTTTGATTCAACACTTTTAATTTTATAATCTCTTAGTTGGCTTTGAACATGTTCTTATCATCTCAACTACTTCCTCTCATTTTTCCCCCCTCATTTGATCATCTATTGGATCTACATCTAATTGTTCTTGAATATCCTTATTATTTTATTTTATCATTTATAGTAACCTAAGACATTCTCATCATATAAACTATAGATGTGACCTTTACTTTATAATTTTTCATCTTTTCTTAACAAAATTTTTGCATATAGCTTGTCCGGAAAACTGTGCTAAAATTAATTTCTTAATTGAAGGTAAATTTACTTCTCTAATCTTAGAGGTTAAATTTGCTTTAATAGCAAGATCACCTACTATTTAAAAGTCCTCAATAATAACTAAAAGGTTGAGAGTTCACCCTCTTGGCAAAAACTGAATAATGATTTAAGCCACTTGCTGCAAAGCTTACTTATTCGCAGTTAACATTTTGATTGTTTTACGATATTCAATACACAGGGAATACCATACCCAGCTTTACCGAAGGAGGAGAAACCCAGGCGTGTTGATCTGTACTTCTCGAGTTGGCACATCAGGGCCGGTAACTTCCTATTTCCAGTTTTCTTATGTTTCTCTGAAGTTAAGCGACTAAGTATTAGAAAGATCTGCCAATCCAGTTTTCATCTTGTGATATTTACTCACTCCAGATGGCACCTAGTGTCTTTCAATAGACAAAAAACCACAAGATCAAACCTTAGTAAGTTAGATGTTTAATCCCCGAACCACTTTTCAACGACTTCTGCACTCAGTCCACTCTTCTTGTTTGGCTCACATGACCTCGGTCTAAGTTTGTTGGCTTTCAAATGCAATTCCAAAGCCTAACCCGGTTAGTATCTGAAAGATAGCTGTTTAGCTTTTCTTTCATTTCAAGCATCTCATATTTAATAGGAAATTACTAGTGTCATCTGAAAGGTTTTCTAGCCCTTTTTTTTTTTGTTCTATGGGCACAGTGGAATCACGCAAGCAAGATGGCCAGCTATCTGCATGTGAAGTAACTCTCATCCACTACGAAGATATGGGCATACCAAAGGATGTAGCCAAGGTTGGCGTTCGGCACGGAATGTGGGGAGCCGTTAAGAAACTACATTCTGGTCTGAGAGCATATCAACTGATGAGGAAAACAGAAGCTTCGCTATCTAGATGTGCACTCATGGCACAGAACACCACTAAGCTCTCCGGCAATGGGGCCATCACTCAACTCGACTCAGAGTCCTCCACCTCCACTTCTAAAACAGCCAATAGCATTGTCAGTAACAAGGAGCATCGAGGAATCAACTGGAAATGGGTGGTGATTGGTGGAGTTGCTGTGGCCTGCGGTCTTCATGCTGGTCATATCGGGAAAGCCCTCTTAGTCGGTGGAGCTGCAGGGCGACTAGCAAAAAGATGAGCTTGATCAGGTTCTATTCATGGTGGAGAACCTGGATTCCTCTTTTGGATGAGGGCATGCTGTAATTGAAGGCTGAGCTGCTGCTCATCTCATTCTTCGATGATGAATATACTTCTGATCTTTTGCCAACGTAAAGGGTATATTATGCATCAATCTGTAGGATTCTTGCCAGTATCATAATCCCATCATATATCGATATGGTATCGAGACCCATGAGACTTTTAGAAGAATATGAATGTTGTCACAATTATCCTGCTAGAACACAAAGAACATTGCAATTTGTTGTATTCTCGTTCAGTGTTGAGGTTATTTATTAATTCTTAACTTACTTCTGACCTTTCATGGAATGATCTTGGGAACTCATTTAAAATCGACTAAACTTCAAGTGTTGCTGGTTTTTTTTTTCTCTCTATAAAAGAAGAATCAAAATAACTCCTAGATTCAATCTTAGTTTAAGTGTGGAGTATCTTAGTTTAATCGATATGGTACGAACTCATCAGTTGAGAAGCACCTAAGTCGATGAGTATCTTAGTTTAAGTGTCCAGTCTTTTGACCTTTCGTCTTTTTTTTTTTTTTGTATAATTTAAATATCTAAACACTTAAGTACCTAATTAATTTTAGAGGCTGATGATTCTCCTGGTTGGTTCGACTATTAGATAAATTTGAAAGTGCTAATGACTATACACCTAGCGGTCTTTCACGGGATGAGCGATTGGTTAATACAGTACGAATTGTCATAAGGAAAGCAAGGATCAATTTCAGAGCGGGTTTAAATTCTTTGTCTAGGCTTAAATGGTCCATCGCTGCACTGGCTAACCATTCAGCATAACTTCCTTGTGTATTTAATTCTCTTCACCATCACCATGGAACCGATGGTGATGGATACTGAGGGCGAATATAATCACCTTTTACTACAAGAACTATACATCTAGCAATGGATTTTTCACTACGAACTGTATTATAAGTATCCACAAAACACCTGTCCTAAGAATCTTTAGTCTATCATAATTCATGCATTGATGTTATAATATATTCATAATAAATATCACATTTTAGTCTAATAATAAATTTCACTAATGTTAATTTAATTTCCAAAAAAGAATCAATACTATAAATAGCTTTAGCGTGCATTTTCAATATTAATTTAAATAATTATTTAAATTTTACAATGAAGCTGAAATGTGATATGTTGCCTGATAAAATGCAGAATTAACTCCAAGTGGAAATGTCGCATAATTAACGAGTAAACAGCCAGCTGGCTACCTCTAAAATAAAATAAAATTAGTTGTTTTTTTTTTGTCGATAACTTAAAAAGAAAAGGAAAAAAAAAGAAATTAAATTAGTTAAAATTAGGAGACTGGTTGTCGACGTGGCCGCGGGCATCGCGAAACAAACGGTAGATGGCGCGTCAAAATAGCCGTAGCCGATTCGGTTCGCGTCGTGCGACCCCGCAGCTTCGTCGCGGAGATACCGTCACCGGCCAGTAGAGGCCAGTGACCATTCTCCGACACCGATAAAGCAAGCCTACCGTTGGACTTCCGACCGGAACCCGGAGGCGACGGCGAAAGGGATCTCGTCACCTCTCCGTTAGCTGACGGCGTTATATTTAGAGGTTGCTATAAAAGGGCGCCTCACCGCCGCTCCCGCGGGGGTCGAACGAGAGAGGCGGAGCCAAGGGGAGAGAACGGGAAGGAAACCTCCTCGATCCCTGGAATCGGTGTTTGCAGAGTGATTTGTAAGTGCTTTCTGTTGATTTCTCAATCTGGTTCGCTCAATCTTGACTGCTGATCTGAGGCTATTCGTGTGCGATTGGGCAATGGGAGGATTAGATTAGGGTAGTCGGATCTGTGTGCGGCTTTTGAGATCTTATGCACTTGATGGGATGCTATGCTGTTGCTACTTTCTGTTTGGAATTGCCTGCCTCTCGTTTGGCTGCGAGCTGGACGTTTTGGATAAAAATGATGCCTTTGAATAAATTCAATGTTTTTATAAATTTAGCATCCTTAGTTCCAGAATATAATCTTTGTTTGGAAGCACTTTCAGATTCATAGCCTATGAACTTGTTCTTTCATTGTTCTTTTGTCAGTTGACATTGTATTTTATGTTTACTTTGTTATTGCATTAGTATGTTCTAAAAGCATCTAATTCCTGTTTGTCTTGCTCACCTTTTGCAGTCCAATGGGCAAGGAAATTGAAGAGAGTTCAGTGGTTGAAGAAACGGATTCCTTTATGGGCAAAACCAGTCATGCTAATCCTCACAAGACTTTAGATGTTGAGTCAGATAACAATCTGGATGCAAATTCACATTCTGCTAATGTGACTGTGATATCTAACTGCACTATTCCACAACCATTCTCACTTGCAACTGAAAAACGTGCTTCTGGTGAACACCACATTTTTGTTTCTGAAACTGCTATCATTGGAGAAAAAGATCCAAATGCTGATAATATCGTGCCCCCAGATGAAGAGGATTCTTGCTCTGTTGATTCTTTGTATCCTTTGCCAACTTTTGTTTCTTGAACTTCCTTTGCTTTCTTTAGGAAAAACACTCGTTTACATTTCCTGAACTGCTTATAGTAGCACAGCGTCTGTAAAAAATTTGAAAGTTGGAACAACCGTTGCAATTGCCCCTACCTTCAGATGTAGTGAACGTGCAGAAAAACGAAAAGAGGTATTTTCTTTTGTATCATTGGAGATTACATTTATTTAAAGATGGATTTTAACATTTATTTTTCTTCCATAATAGTTCTACTCAAAGTTAGAAGAGAAACAACAGGCTCTTGAAGCAGAGAAACTCCAACATGAAGCTAGGACCAAGGTGTGTGTGTGTTTCTGTTTCAGTCTCTCTGATGGTAATGGCAATTGGAATTAATCTTTTATTCAATTTTGAGGCATTTAGTAAGCTATGAAAAGTTGTTTGAAAACATCTACTAAATAGGATTTCAGATCCAAAATGCACTGCTTCAAAACCTTAAACCAGGATGCTGTTATGTGCTTGTAATTTCTAACTAAAAAATCATTTGCATGCTTTAAACAGATGTTGCTGGTATAAACAGGATGGTCGAATAGATAAATTGTCTGAAAGTTGGAAAAGGAAAACTCATAATTTTGGCATAAGAGAGATGATAATCAAGTGCTTGTCCATTCAAGATTGAAATTTATAGTAGCAGAAGTTTGAGGATACAGAATTTTAGATATCTTCCTTTATCTATAAGCATCTTGATGGTTTAGATCGAAGTTGTAGTTATTAACTAACTGTTACCTGGTGTTTTTGTTGGGCTGACCAAAAATCAATTTTCTTTATTCTTTCAATTATTTACTCAATAATATTGGATGGTTAGGATTTGGTATAATGGACAGAGGAGGGTTAAGATGGGGCGGTTATGAATTTATGATATAGTCTTCATTCTCATCCCCACCTTATGAGGCATGATGGATGGGTGGAGAAGTGTATGTACACTTGATATCATGTGGGGCAAAACAGAGATGGCAGAACTTAAAATTTTACATCTTCTCCTTCCCATCTTTTCTATGATGCATGGTTTAGAGCTGGATTCATGTTGGTCCTCATCAGAATTTTCAAATTGGCATCCCTAATTGGTATGTCATGCAATATGTTGGAATTCAACCATTCAATCTGTCGTCATCCCGTAAACTTGTGGTGTATCAGTCTAATGAGTTTCTAAGCAGTGATTCCAAACTAGTATTTTAAACCCTTGTATGCATTAGGCACTGGGCTAGTTAATTAAAACGAAGTGAAGTTAGGTTTGAGAAGTTTGACATTACAAACTTTATATATACCATGTGAAATCATTATTGTCAAAAATCGGAAGAAGCACCTGTTGGGATGTCTCATTGATCTTCCAATTCCATGTTGCATATTGGTCAGCATGTGGAATTTGTCACTTTGAAATCCCTGTATTTGTTACATGTAATTGACACGAGGTGCCATAAACAATGAGGATGTTAGTAGCAATGTAGTTTACATAATTATTGATGCAGTTTGCTATTCTTGATGATAATTTCATGTCTAAACTTGAAACTGGTTGGTGGTCCTCTATTTGTTGAAAGGTTTGGAAATATGAAATTGGCCTTAGGAAGCATAGTTTTCTTATCTGCATATTATGTAGTCATTTATATTTTATCTGCATTCCAAAATTTTCTGGTAGATATGTTGCCAATATGCAAATTGAGATGATAACTGAGAATTTTCTTATCATTATAAAGATTCTTAATTCTCATTCCTTTCTGGTTTGAAACTGTATGTAAATTCTGCTTATAATATATTTATTCCAACAATTCATTGTTAAATATTCTTGCATTGAACATCCTTTGGAGTTTGTTCTTTATCTCTTTTTCTATTTTTTTAGGGAGAGGAAGAGGCAGCTCTGAAGGAGCTAAGAAAGCGCTTGACTTTCAAAGCGACACCAATGCCTAGCTTCTACCATGAAGGCCCTCCTCCTAAGGCTGAACTGAAGAAGGTACTAGCTAAAATTCACACGTTTAGATATTAGAAAAATAAAAATGCTTTCACTTGATACACTTGGTTTATATTATATGTTAGAAATTCTGGATAAACCAAATGCAATCTCTGCAGGATTATATGTTGGGGTTGTTATCAGTCAATTTGATTGTGTATTTTTGTTCCTTTTCCCTAGTTGTCCTCCATCTGAGGTTCAAGCTCATCATTGGTAAACTTGCTGGCTAGTTAGGTGTATCTTGCCTAACATTTTTGGATTAAATAGCCAATATGCAACATAAAAACTCTGATTAATATAATAAAAAGTAATTTCATTCATATTTCACATATCTTTGGTGTGCCCATGCATTTGATTTCGTCAAAATGTATTGCTCAATTTTCTAGCTCTAGGTCAACTTGGTTTGCCACCTGCAATGCTCATATATTTACCTTGTCACATCCCAAGTGGATGTTCATGGCCATTCTTGTAGCACGTCTCTCATGGCGGCTGCATGACATTCTCTTTGACACACTCTAAGTTGGAAATAATCATACAACAAGAATACAAATCAAAAGAAATATTTTAATATTCACAGCCCTATTTACTAGCTCATAAAAAAATACTGTCAGATTTTCCAGAAACCTCAAAATTAACTTTCGTGGAAAATAGCTTCTTGCTTAGTCAGGTTGATTTAGGTTGTGCCTCACGTTTATTGATGTTTTCTGCCTCAATTTCACTAGGCTGCTTAGGTGAAATACTTGTGAATCTTCTCTTAAATTGACTGATTTTCTTTGAACTAAAAGGCTCCTCCAACACGAGCTAAATCTCCTAAGCTTGGTCGGAGGAAGAGCTGCAGTGATGCAAGCAGAGATAACTCCAGTGGAATAAATGGTCAGCCACGCCATCATAGTTTGGGTACCCATGAGGATGCTCCATGCAAATCTCAGACTAGTCCCAAGAACATAAATGTAATCGAAGGCAATAAAGTTCCTGAATCCACAATAGAGAATTCCGAAACCCATCCTAATAAAGATGAGTACACCACTGCCACCAGCATCACGGCTGAAAGTCCAGCAGACAGTATCATGACTGTGCAGCCTTGAAGTTTTCTGTATTTGGTGCTTCTCCTGACTAATGTTTGGTTAAATCGAAAGTATTTATTCGCTCGTTAATCTCGGAACAATGATGAAGATCTGGTAACATAGAATGCAAGTTAATTGGACCTGAGATGTATAATGTTGTATATGCTGTATGTATATCTACTACATGTGTGTATAACATATGACTTTACCAGCAATGCTTCTTGGTGTGATTCATAAATTATACCAAAAAAAAAAAAATTAGTCCTGTCGATATTTCTGCATCACAATTTTACCACTTTTAGGCTTTAGTACGTTGTAATGCAATAGAATATATATTATATTACTATATTTAATTACAATTTATAATGTAATTTTTTATTACAAGAATTATTATATTCGGTTATTTGGTATTC